>VZRX01009529.1:93853-126432 GCA_013398075.1 Notiomystis cincta | reverse complement strand
ATAGGCTTAATCATTAATCAGGAAATACTGAATTTATATAAGTTAATAAGTGAAAGAATTTTTTTAACAGTTACAATGAATCCCATAGAATATAGATATTTTATACTAATCCTTCATTATTTCACCAAAAAGATTAACACAGGAAAAGCTTTTTAAAATTCAATTTAATGAATAATGAAACTGTCCAAGACAACTGAAAGCTCAGCAACTCAGTTAGAGGCTCTGTGACATTTTCCTAAAAATAGATTTTCCATTTGTCTCCTTTTACTAATACCTAACTTGTGCTAATTTCATAGTTAAAAACCAGTTTACTTTTACAGTTATATGATCTTAAAAGATAACAATGTGATTTTAGATATGCAAAAATAAATTCATGACATCATCAAGAAACAAAAAATCAGATGTGTTGTATGTACTGTGTTCAGGAAAATAAAACCTGGACCCCATTTTCCTGTCACAAACACCTGGTTTAATATGTTAAGTTCAAACCAGAAAGCTAGCAGTACAGCTAGTCACTTGAGACAGAGTTTTTAAAATATAAAGACTAATGAACCATCAGAAGTCAACCAAAAACCCACCTACTAAAAACTACATTTTCCTTATCTCTCAACACAATGAACATCACAAAGCATTTTGCAAACATCTCAATTATGGTGGTATGTGCTTTTGTACAAAAATTGCTCGTTCAATAGATAATTAGTATATTATTATATGTAGTCATTACATGTAATTACAGATACAGATATTTTCTGTATACTTAAGGAACAGGTAAGAGTGAACATGCCTGGCTGAGTAATCTATAAGAACATGTTTAGAACATTTTCTGAAAAATGTGTATTTAAGTTTTTTTAGTGTAAGATCCTCTTACTTCAGTTTATAAAGAAAGAAGTTATCCTCATTCAGTTTGTTGCTTATTAGAGACTCAGTATAGTAGGCTTCCTTTTTAGTTCAGAGGAAACTAAAAGAGACAGGTCCAGAAACGTGTCCAAGGTGAAAGACACAAGTGTGAGCTTCTGAGTGATTCATGCCTGTAAGTGCCTAAGCTTTCCTGAAATTAGGGATTTGGATGGGAATTCATGATCAATATCTACACTAGTCTGATACAAAAAATTTCTCAGTGGGTTTGGACCCTGATTTTTGATCCTTACTACATCTAGTCTTACTTTTACAGCCTCTAATTCTATATTAGCAGTGCTCACAAACAGAAAAAGCAAAATACCATGTATGTATTCGTAACTTGTCTTCCCCCTTTTCTTTGTCTTTACTAAAACAATTTTTTGAAAAGTTTTGAAAAATAATAACCTAATTACTGCCCATTTAACACAAGAAGAAAAGTCCCACAGATTTTCAGGACATCAAAGTATGGCTAACAGTTCTCTATTAAGTATAAGCTAAAGAAAAACAAATACTAGAAAATCCTCAGTAAATACACTGAAGTGCAAAAATTAAAGGAATAGACAAAATGCATAAAGTGAGAATGCTAAATTTCCCAATGTCTTATTGTAAATAGACATAATTGGTAGTTTGTCCACACTTGGCTCCACCTGTTTTAGCTGTGTTACGATATGAAAAAATATGAGAAGCAATGTATATTGGGCTTGAAAGTTCTGAAATTAAACGTGAGAAGGCCTCTGTAAAATCATGTTCAATCTATTCCAAAGATGATGCACCAGGGATGAAAATGCAAAGCAGGGAGCTTGGCATATTACAGGTAATCATGTTCATTGATGATTTTTTTTTAAAAATTGCTGAACTAAAGAGGAGTATTTCAATTTCCAGCACAAATGCCGCACAAACTCTTATCAGTATGTGGACTCTAAAAGGCTGAACATAGAATGCCTTCTCGAACATCATTCTTCAGATTTTTACTCACTGAAATTTTTTAGTCGCTTTCTTGGGAAGAAAGGCTAAATTATCAAAAATCAGTCTTTATTAATCAACAGATTAATATCCAGTCTTAAGCAAAGTTGATCGCAAGGTCTCACAGCAATTACATCCCTACGCTCTCTGGGAAAACAACTGCAAGTTGTCTGCATGAAACCCCACCAGCTGCAGCAAGTTTCAGGCACTCTCCAGAGCACAGGGCTGTGTTTCCCATTCGGGGAACAGGAGATTTATGTTTGCCCAGATATTGGCTTGATGAGCAGCATGGGGATGGACTCAGAGGTTTCCGAGTCGATGCTGTGTCTCTTCCACACTAGACAACTGCTGTGGAAAAGCCAGAAGGCTGCACAAGTTCTAAGGCTCACTGAGCCATTTCTCTCTCCTTTGGGAAGCAGGTGCTAACTTATAGCTTTGGGAGGAATTGTCTTACTTTTGAGTTGCCTCTACAGCTTTGATTTAGCTCTCTCATGACCATTCTGATATAGTCTCTAATGTTTAGGTCTTATATAGTCCTTTTGTAAATTTGCAGCATGTAATAGGCTCAAGTTTCAAAGGAATACAGTGATGATGGTGATTACAATTACTATTAAAAATTACCTTTTTCTGGCTTTTAAGTGCAAAACTTCACTACTTCATGTTATTTGAACACACATGTATGTATCTGTGTACACCTCTATGTCAGACACAAAAACAAAACATGTAAATGCATAAATGGTGCAACAAAGTGTGAGTTTTACTGAAAAATATCTTCTTTTCACATACTTGGATTTGTAAATAGAGCACATCTGCCCACCAGCTCAAATCTGGGATGTTCAGCCTAGCAATCAAAATCATAAAGTGCTTCCTTCGTTCAAGAATAACACATATTTTGTGTTTGGTGTGGAGTGAGAATCATTATTACATCTCAGCTGTTACTCAGCACTTCATTTTGCTGCAGTAACTTCGTTGTACACTTCAGCCTTTAGGTTTTATTCTGCAGTTCCATGTCCCAAGACAGATGACCGTACCATTCTGTTACTTGAAGGAGGAAACCTAACCTAAGAGTTTATGGATCCTGAGTCTTGTTTCAGGACTGCTGAAACTGTTTCTGCACATGATTTATTGTTTTCTCAGGATGACAATGAAAAAAGTTACAACTAGTATGACTAGCAATAACAGTAGTAGTAATGTGACAGTTAGAGCAGGTGGATGCTCCTGGTCCCAAAGGGCTTAGAGTGTGGAAATACTGAAGCAGTACATGTACACAGACAACATGCTATAAGGAATTTCCCTCAGTGAGAAAGATCTACATACAATTGCCTATCTGTTTTAATTGCTTCCCACAATGGGTGTTGTTTAAAAAGGATCATTTTCTCTGTGAGATTTAGTTTACCAATATTCTCTATTTATGTACTGATACCCTATGCTACTCAGAACTGCTGCTGGTTTTTCTGACTGAAGCCTTACAAAAATGATCAAAGGTAAAATCTTCACACAAAGGCAGCTAAAAGTATGAAATCGGATTAAGAGGGTAGGAATGTGAAAGTGATACGTCTTAAACAGTAAATTTCTCAAATATTTCCTTGGATTTTTGTGTTCTGGTGGGGAGAGGAGAGTGTTATTACTTTCTAATTTATGTTGGTATTTTTGTTTCGTTTTTAAAATGAAAAGAAACCACTATCTTAAAGTTATTTAACACAAAATATTTATTTACTTCAAAAGATGTCTCAATCACTGTTACCTAAAACCGTCTCAAATGGCAAAAATTTTCACCTAATGTGGAAGAGACAAAAGAGTCAAGCCAGCATTTGGCAAAAAAGCTTGTTGTCATTAAATGATAATAAGTTATGAAAATTTATTCAATATTGGCTTTACAGTTGCCTCTTTTTTATTTTTTTTCTTCTATAATAGTTCTAGGACAAGGAAGCTCACCTAAGCTATTATGCCAAGATTTAGTACTCTGAACTTTACCAAGCCCACATGAATTTTATTCATTGTAGTCATTCCTGTATCTTATATCAAACTGATTTGTGAAAAATGCACACACCTTTTAAGTGTACTTTAAACAATATCCTTAACTGTGTTTCAGATAAAATTCCTAGCAAGGCATTTACATCCAGATCTCATGTAGTAAAAATCAGAATGTTGCACTCTTTCAATGGCCAGAAAAAGACAACAGACAGAAACATCTTTTTCCATTGGGTGTGCAGAGGACTGAACACCGGTTGATGAGAAGGCATCCAGGCCACCTTGTTATTACATAATAGCCACAGAATAGTTATACACTGGTCAAAACTTGTTCAGAAAGCACGAGACTTGGGAGGAGAGGTTATCTTTCTCAAAACTGTACCCACAGTTCTGACCTGGAGAACATTGTCAGTAATTGAGTCAAGGTGGGGTGTAAAAAAAGTACTTTTTGGCTACCTATTGTCTCTCCTGTTATGTAAACTCCCCTCATCTCTGATCAGATGAATTATTGATCACGAAGAAAGATTGGTGGAACCAGGAAACATAGTAAGATGTGTGTTTAAACCCTACCAACAAGATGGTACCATACACAAGCAATTTACATTGATCAGCTCAGTATAGAATGATAGAATCATAGAATGATTTGGGTTGGAAGGGACCTTAAAGATCATTTAGTTCCACACCCATGGCATGCCTGGGGGGATTGTATCAGCTGTTTGTAAGCAATCACTCATCCTAAGTTTCTCAAAACAAATACATCTCGGCTGGAGATCTGGATTCCACTATGGTGGCCAAGAACCTGAAAGCTGCTTGAAATTTTTCTACTATTGGATCTAGCAATGTGTTTGCTGCTTAAAACAAACAAACAAACAAACAGATAAACATGTTACTTTTGGATTAAAAACTATTTAGGCTTAGACCTTGGGCTAAAATATTGAACTAGGGCAAGAAGTTTTCTGGATGCTTCAGAAAAAAATACAGGGGTTTTTTTATATTCTAAAAATTCCATTTTTTTTAAATTTCAAAAAAAAAATTTTATTCTGCTTTAAGATTTTTGTTTCTTTAAAATGAAAGGGAACATTTTTTCAGAAGCCTTGTTTTTCAAAAAAATCTCTCTAGAGTACAGTCAATAAAGGCTTCCAACAAAAATAAAAAGGTGAATTTCTCACTTTCAAATCATCAAGACATGAATGCACAGAGAAACCTCTAACAGGTAACTATTATCTCAGAATATAAATCCTAGAATTCAAATTTGGCCTAGAGACCAGAATAAGTTAGAGTGGTATTCCTAGAAATGGAATTACAAGTAGGAGCACCTGACACTTGGCATCCAAATTCGGCATTCAGCTTATATACCCCGCAAGATAGAGACTACATAATTCCACAATTATATTCTAAACCAGGAAAACATCTACAAATAATTTTAAAATATCCTTCCTTTTAAAAGATTAAGACCAAAATCCTGTTTCCATTGAAGTCAGTGAGAGTTGATTAAGGCCAAAATTTCATTCTGGTTGTTTTGATGTACCAACGTGAGCACAGCTGAGCACTAAGATACAAGTCTAAATTCAAAGCAGCACCTAGGTGTGTTAGCTCAACGGATGTAGAAATGCTAAAAACTGCCTAGAAAGTTTATTATCTTGTGGTTAATCTTTCAAGGGATAAAATATGTTACTTAAATATGAGATATGTGTTAACTGAATATTTGTCCTGTAAAGTGATTCAATAAAAACGGGAAATTTAAATATCGAGAGTACCCTTACTTTCCACAGGGATTTCTGTGAAGTCTTCAGGATTGACACTGTGTTAAAGTATTAGTACAATTTTTCAAGCAGATTAGTCTGAACACAATGCTTTGAAAAATTTAAAAAAGAGAACAGATAGCAAATGTCATTTCTTTAGTAGCTACAAAATGCAAACTCCAAGTGTTTTAACCTAATGAATAAATGAGTTTGTCCTTTATGTATAAAATATAGTTTGTGTTTGTTGCACAAGTTTTTTAATAATAGATGAATTTTAGGTTTGCTTCAACATATTCAATAAAGTGTGATTAATTTGGTTTTTCAAAAATGCAAACTAGACATTACTATATTACTCTGCAAAATGCACAGCTTGCAACATTATTGTCTCTGTGGGATCTTAAATTGAATTGTAAAATGTGTCTTATTTCCAGTTTGATTTATGTAAGAAATTTCAGTGGATAATGCCCTTTTTGAAGTTTCAGTGCTTTCTCCAAAGAAAAAATACATAACTAAAAATCATGACATAGCTTATTATAAATCACAGCAAAGTTTTATCCGTACTTAATGTTCCACTTAAAAATCATATACTGATGCTACATATTAGATTCAATTCAGTGAATTAACTTTTTTTTTGAAGCTTCGTATTATGACAGATTATATAACGCATTTTTGACATGTTCTGTGATTTTATTGCGATATTCTAAGTAATTACCAAATCTCTTTTTCTCTAAAAAAGCTTTCCTGTGCCCTGAGAATTAATCTATGATACCATTTAACTTGGCTTTTTGAAGTAAATATCACTAGATAAAAAGCCAGCTGGTTCTGAATAATGGGATACTTGAATGAATGTATTAGTGTTTGAAAATGAGAGTACAAATCTTTTAAAAAGATTAATTTCCATAAGAAAGATAGCTCACAGATCTACAAAAGAATAAATTCAAAACATAATAAACTGGCAGAAAGAGAGGTAGATTAAAGTAAAGGCAGCAGCACCTTGTTATTGCAGCTGTTGTATAGCAGTGATTCTGTATCAATTACAACATTTGGTAGGTATGGGCAGCCTCTTCAAAGGCTTCAGTATAAAGCATGAACCTGGAATACACAGTACACCCTATGTAATAACTTGAGTGATTAATTTTTTTTTCTTAACAGGACATAACTTTTGTTCCTAACAATTGAGTCTCTGGGAAGAGTTACAAAGACGCTTCTGACTTTAATGGGAATAGCTAACATCAGTTTTGTTTTTTATTAAAGATTTGGATATGAATTTATCTTTATCATGGAAAGAGCTTGGCTTTATCACCACACACAAATGCTGACATCAGCATGTAAGCTGACTTTTGTTGTCCTATGGACTTTATTTTCAATATCCTGTTTCAAAATATGTTTCCTTGAATGGGTCTAGGATTCTGTGCACACAATTGCTTTGGCTAAATATTAATGAAACAAAGTTTGCTGATGCTACTAAATACTGCAGGTTTGCATAAACAAATGCTGAGCCTCAAAGAATTAAATCATACTGGGACGAACTTTAAAGTATGTGGGGCGTTTGTTTGTTTTTTGATGATGAGATTTATCTAGTTTCCATCAGATCTACATCACGTTTTTCACTGGGAGGGAGGAAGCCAGTTTGCTCTTAGCAACCTGTTCTGGGCAATCCAGTGATTTTGTCCAGAAACAGTATCCTCAAAGGATGCTATAAATCACTGTATTAGTAAAGTGCAGGGAATTACATCTGCCAAATCCAAAAAACAAACAGCAGGACTTTCTTCTGTGGTAACAGACATCAAGTGCTGGAAATGCTGGTATCAATAGAGTTAAATGTTCCAAAACAACGTTCTTTTCTTGAAAGACTGCTGGAGAGCAGGTTTCACAGACCGGCATGTCTGGGCCACACCAGTGCAGCTGTAGGAGAGTAGCAGGTTTCTAAACAAGTCTAAGAGGCATTTGAAACACAATTGCAGAAATTTCTATCTTAGTCAGACTCAGATGGATTTTCAAGTGATCAGAACTAGGTATGCTAGTGTCATCTTAATGACAAATTTTAATTCCTTCCTCCAAAGCTCAGAAGTATTAAAATCAAAAGAAAATATTTGAACACTGAAAGATATTTCTGTTTCTATCCTGACTTGTTCTCTGTGGAAGCTGAATCATTGCTGCTGTTGAAACCTAGAACACTGAATAATGGCCTGAGGGCAGACTCTCAGATATTTTTGGTTAAAATTTTAGATAAAAATTTTACAAAATTATAACAGTGATTACTTATGACACAGTTTATACCTAAACTGTACTATGTACACAAATTTGCATAATTCTTATATATACATTTAAAAGAGAAATTTCAACATAATTTTTAAATGCATCCTACTAGAAAAGTACAAGGAACATTGTAATTTAAATAACATTTGTAACATAAAAGATGTAAAAATACTCAGAACTGGACCAAAGTACCTAATCCAGAACTTCCATTTTGTTCTGGTATTTTTTCAGTTCAATTCAGCATATTTTCATTTATATCTTGTCTGATATGTTTTTGGATTTGTTGGATATATAATGCACATTTTTCGATATGTGTACACTTTCTAGACCACTAAAAAAACATTTATAATTTCAATGCTTTCAAATTACCATATTTCAAAATTTCTTTTGCATTCTAAATTTTTTAATTTTGCCATATCACTAACAAGTGAAATGAAAGCAGATCCTGAAATGGTGACATTCTACGTGGAGTGACTATAATCATACACTGACACAGACTACAAATGACCTGCTTATATAAATACTATTCAAAATAATAGTTGCAAAATGGCAGTGAAAGCAGAAGTTTGGTATAAGGTCACATCCTCAAAGGTAATAATTAGTTAACAATTAGAGTTAATAGTTAGTCCCTGGCAGTTGAGCCCAAGTAAGCGGCCACGTTGTACCATAGAACCTCTTACCCTAAACTTCAGCTGTGCCAAGAGCACTGCATGGTCAGCAGAGCCCCATAAGGAAGGAATTATTAAGCCATGATGACTCACAGATTTTCTTTCAGATGCTCATCCCTCTTGTCAGAGATCATTAGAGAAATATTCTACTGAATATGCAAACACACAGGACACTTGTGTGCACTATAAATGTCAACTATAGCATGCTTTCTGTACTATACACTTACATTGCAAGGCACAGAAACGTCTGCTGCCCTGCCAGATAATGGCAGACCTCAGTGAAGGAAGAACCAAATCAAAAGACTAGAATCAGATCTGTGCAACAGCTGCAATGACTCATCTCAAAGATCATACTTTTCTCCATTATTTTAATTTGCTAAGTCAAATAAACTGCCAGACTGCCTTGTACACTTTGAGAACACTGCAGACCTCCACACAGGAATGAGCTTTCAGTGATTAAGAATAATTTGAACCAAGTAAATGAAAGTAAAAACAAATCAGGGAAGTATTTCAAGATTAAGGCAAATGTCTATTGCAATACAACTGAAAGGACTTTAAACATTACAAATAATTCATTTTAGAATTCAGTGACATTTCCTAGTCTTTGTTAAAACTGGCTGCAAAATGTTTACAGCAATTTTCTGAGAGCAACTCCAGATTCTTTTTTAATCATACTACTTCAGGAAAGCTGCTTTTAGTTAAAATACAAAAATCGTAGTTACAAGGTTTCTGCAAACATAACTGCCATTCCATTAAGGAAATGGCACAGCAAACAGTAAATAGTGGCCCCAAGGGAAATGTAAGTATTGATTTTATTACTATGTTGGTTGGGTTGTATTTGCAATTGTCAACTCTAATTTTAGGCTGTGCATTAAGTATCCTTATAATAGCTTAAGGAAAAGAGCAAATATTAATTAGAACATATTGATAATGTTTTTATAAGTCTTAGATTTAGTGCTTACCAAGCATATGTTTTGAAAACATACAAACCTACTTCTTGCTTGTAAACGTAGCTGATACGTGAACAGGCAGAAACTATAATTACATGGATTATATGATACTTTTTTGCATCAAGGCATCTACTGGATGCAATTACTTTAAAACTAAATTGAAGTGCAAAGATATTTCTTATTGCACATGGCTATGCTATGGCAAAAAAGGTTGAAGGCACTGATGAAATACAAAATTATAAATACAGAGATTGATTATGACTTTCATCCCAGTAACTGCTTTTTGATAGTCAGATTCCTATTCACCATTTAGTCTCTAAGCACAGATGTCTGCTACACGCAGAAACTGCAGAAGGGGTTATATTTTCAGAAACTACTAAAGGTAATTCATGTCCTCTTTTTCCTAGTCTCTAATTAATTTAAAACAGTACTTACATAAAACCGAACTTATTATACATTATCATTTGTTCCTGATAATATCCACATGCCCTTAACTAGCAGAAGACTCATGACTCACTTCTGTCACATACTGGAAAAAGAAAGTAGCAGACAGATTAAAGTAGCCAACAGAAAATAAAGGTTTAATGCTGTTTCTTCAAAGTTGCACAATCTTCCTATATGAAATGACATATGGTAAGTACGTGGTGATGGTAATTTCAAACAATGCAAGACTGATTGGACAATTCACAGGAAAAGGATTTCCTACCCATATGTACTTCGCATTTCAGTTTACAGTGAGGCTTGCACAAAAGGTACAAGTGCCAGCTGATGTAGCTGACACTTCAGAAAAATCAATTCCTCATAAATTTCTTGCTTGATGTGTTTAATATCTAAAGGTAGCTAAAACCAACTGTTTGTGTCCCCTACAGTGTTGTCAACTCTTGCAGTTGTATCACCAACCCTGATATAATTCATACTTCTTAAAAATCTCTGCTACGAATACAGGATGATTTTAGCATCTCAGTTGAGGTTAAAGCAAAATTCCTGTTTCTTGCAGCAGTGTGATGTAATATCCCAAATTAGGTGGACATCCCTGTGACTGGGTGAGCATTACTATCTGAGAGATATCTCCCCAGGCACGACCACACTTCCAGCCCTGCTAGGGACCTCAGGCTTCTGGGTTGCAGACGGACATTTACCCTGGTTTTATCTAAACATTCTGTTGACTAAGGTTTACATTGTTGTGAAGCTTTGTTCTAAACCTTAAGAAAGCAGATTACAAGCACAGCAGTGTCAAAATATTATTTTTCAGGCAAATGGCTTGCAACATTCTGTACCTATCCCAGAATCTGTATGTACTATACAAACAAGATGGCTTGCTGTTTGGAGAGCTTGACAGATTTCTCCTATTCTCTTAACAGAGAAAATAAGGACCTTTCTGAATTTTCTCCTGCCCTTACCCACACTACCTGTGTGGAGCATGCATAGGGACAGATTTGCTTCCTGGGATGCAGAAAGGGCCTATTGTTGTGTCTCACTGTGCTTTTTTAGCATACTCAGAAAGAGCCAAGCTCACAAGGTACCACTACCACCACTTTGTTCTCCACCAAAGCAGAGCCTTTTGTAGAGCTGGTCTGGAAGCTGGATAAGAAAAGACTTTCCATATGTATCCTCTGCAGATTATACAATTTAATAGCCTCTGCAGAAGCCTGAAGGTGAATAAGCTGGAGTATGTTATGTTTGGCATGTACCGATGCACGCAGATGTATAAAAGTTCAAGGACCACATTTGTTATGCGTGTATTTATACTTTCCTTCCTCCCAGGGGACACCAAGATCTTAGTCTATTAAAGTCTAAATAACACTTAGGTGCTGCAGAGTGAATTGTTCGTGGTCACCTGATAAAAGTAAACTTCCTTATTCATACTGGTTACTAAAATCTGTGGTTATTGATTTCACCAAGCTGTTATATATATTACAGCTGTATCTTTGCTACCACATATTTAAAGTAGACATAAAAATACACAAATAAAATAATAAACCTAAATTACAGGGTTTATTTCATAAGTTACACATTTTCTGCCACAGTAGAGAAGGGCTTCAGCAATGTAAGTACAAAATGTCTGTCAGAAAAATGAAATGACGACTTCTAACTGTGTAAATCGCACTGCAATGAGCCCTGGTTAAGCTATTTTTTACAGTGGATTTTATACTTCAAGCAAATGAAATATTCTTAATATAATAATTTCTGAATGCACATATAATAATCAATACACATAGTGCTAGGACAGGCACTGGAATATGGCTAAAGTTGTTCATCTAAATATTATTTAAATAGTTTTGTTTTTTTTTTAAATAAAATGATTGCAATGCTTCTGTAATTGATGATATTATGTGACTATTTGAAATTCTTACTAAAGAAATCTTGTTTCTGTTATTATTGTCTAACAAGACCACAATGTTGCATCATTTAACAGGCCTGAGAAAGCAGGCAACAGAAAAAAAATCTCTTTGAGTACAAGCCTCTTTGTGTATTAAGCAAGCAAACCCATGTAACTTCATGTTTAGCAATAACTGTATAGTGTTTCTCAAAGAAAAATTCACTGTGCCTGTTTCAATCATGCCAAATGTTATTACCAGTATTTATTCTTGTTAAAAATTTGAATTATAGCAGGAGAGCCTGCAATTTTCTTTTTTATGACAGAATATGTACATATATAAGAAGAAGAAAGGTAAAACAAATGTCAATGTTATTTGAACCAAGGGAAAAACGAAAAGAAATAAAGAAACCAGCATTTTATTTTGCTAAAGTAGCATTAACAAAGTAACTGGCAATTTTAAACAGGTTTGGGTGGGTTTTTTTACATACTCATTAATAAAAGTATTTATCCTCAGAGAAATCTCTGGTGTGGTGACGAGAAGTGCACTGCCCCTAAAAGCTTCAAATCTTCCCCTTGCACACCCTGACAAAAGTTCAGGGGTGATCTGCTGCTCAGAGACACATTCTATCTCTGCTAATACAACTTTCTGCCAATACAAGATTGCGCTGATGAGACTGCTAGTTTTCTCCCAGGGAGACTGGGTTATATTCCTGGAAGCAGCTGAAGTTAAAGGGAGTTCTTAATTTTAGTGAGGAGGTTAAAGCATTCCAAAATACACAGGAATTTGGAATGTGTTGCGTAAATAGCTCTAGCTGGTGACATTTTCTAAGGCTAAACAAGCTGCTTGGAAAAATGGTTTGTGCTGAGTCTTAGAATTACTAGTAAATCAAACAACATCAGAAGTTCACTACTTGATTAACAAAAGGTCCTACAAGGAAGTTTAAAAATAGTACTCCTAATTTTATTTCAGCCTATGAACTGATTACCCTGAATGTATTTGAATACGTAGAAATCAGAAGGGTTTGATACACAAACCTTCTGAAAGAAACTGAGTTTCTCTTCCGTGAACCGGTTCTCATACCACAGATGGTAGCCCAGGAGGGGAAATGAGTTCTGCAGACTCACCACCCACCGGTAGGGGAAGGGAGGGAGCAGACACTGAGGCTAGTTTTGACCCTACCCCCCAGAATACCAAACAGAATTGCTTCAAGTCACAATTTCCTTCTTATGCTGCTCCCAGGGCAGCATGCAATTATGTACTGCAACTGGCTTAGGGCAGGCTGGGTCCACAATTAGTCCCTTGACCTTGCTGAGACTAACACTGTGAGTAAGGTGAGCATGACATATCTCTCTCTCAAAATTCTCAATTATTTTATGCAACTAATGTAACAGTAATTTCCCTGCATCTTAAAGAAATTGCTCGCTATCATAAAAAGAGACTTGCCTATAAACTCAACTAAAAGGTCAAAATGATAGTTTTAATTCAAAGTTTCCATAGCTTTCTCGATAAAATGAGTATGAATATAGATTGTCGCTTTATTTCTACTTTCCATTAAAAAGCATAGGATTTTCTTCTACTTTCTGTAATAGGTTTATTAGTTATAGCTCTATTACAACAATACTCAAGGAAGTTCCATTCATATCATAGACAATTATCTGTGATAAAGCTCATGGCAGAAACTGTAGATGGAATAAATGCTGACATGGGTACATTAATGCACATGCCACTCACATCGTGTCAGGTACAGCTACCCCTTAGGTTGAAGATACAAATGCTCCTTTCAGCACTTTGGCATATCTCAAGTAATTAGAAGCCATCTGCTGAAATCTTCTACGTTCAGTCTCAAACAGCCATCTTGAAATGGTTTGGGCTTTATGTCATGCTGGAGGGCATACCTTTCCCTCCATGCTCAGGCTGCAAGAGGCCTCAGACAGTGAGTAAGAATGAGATCATGCAGAGAAAAAAAACACTGCCAGGAGTCTGACCTAGGCTGTCCAATTAATTGTCAGTGAGTTAAAACAATGCAAACTCATTAAACAAACAAATACAAATCCAAACTTCTAAATTAAAGATGAAATGTGGGTCAGTTTGGGACCCGATCATTAATTAAATAATCCATAATAGCCAATTAAAATAGAATATCAGGAAGAACTGAGGCAGGGAGAGATGGCTCAGCTCACCACAGAGCGAGCAGAATGTGTTTCTTCTCATCTTGTAGCCAAGATGCAAGTAATGGGCACAGAAGCTGGTATCCATGGTTGCAGAGGAAGACTTTTCAGGGCAACATTAAAATACCACAGCAAACAGAACTCTATGAAAAGTCACTATTTTTACCTTCCACTTGGAGTGGGGTTGCAACCTTTCTGTAACACCTGCCTTACACGTACAGTAGAAAAAAAATGATTATTCCTTACTATCTAAAAGGTCACTTAACGAGACAGACATAAAGAATAAAACATGCTACAGTATACACTTTGAATGATTAATCATACTGAGTTCTAACCCATGATGAACATGTGATCACAGTTCAGTGATATTTTCTGTGAGATGTATATGATACTATACAGTGAGGGAGTTACCACAGAACAGTAGCATACAATAAATAATAAACGGAGAAAATACCCAATCGTAAAGTTGAAGAACATTTCTGAGTGCACAATATTAATGGAGATCAAAAAGGCAACTAACCCATGTGTAATACATGAGTAGTGAGAAGTAACCTCCAGAACTTCCATGTAAATCAGTTAGTTATATAGCACACTGGGTCGAGGTTTAGTGAAGCAACTTCTCAAAACCATAAAAATCACTTATTGGAACTGCTGACTCTACGGCATGTATGATGAGAAGATTCTTTTTAGTTATCCTGAGTAATTAAAGATGTTTCTTTGGCCAGTGACTATAGTTGGCTTATCAAGAGCAGTCACAGCAATATAATTTAGACAGCTCTCACAAGACAGGTGTCATAGTGTGGCCCTTAAAAAGCAGATTATCAAGTCCCCGCATCTGCCTCATTTCAAAGGGCAAAGTTAGTCATGAAAGTCTCATAAAGTCTAGATCCCTTTCTATACCATCTCTGCTACGCTGAGGGCAACACCGAAAAGTGGAGTGAATGCACAGATATGCTTGAGAACCTGATCTCCCACACAGCTTTGATTAAGAATGTTAGCATGTATACTGCAAATATCAACAAACTGATTATTTAGCAAAATCAAAAATGAAAATATTCAAGATTATGCTCAGCTATTTTTTAGCTAGAATGAAGCAAATTTATCAGTTAGGGAATATGAAAGGACAGTACAGTACAAATACTGTTTCAGAAATCCACATTAAAATTTTGTATATGATTTTGAGGATATATTGCTCAGAAATATAGAATATTCTAAAAATATATTGGAGGATTTTGTAAATTGGGTGAAATTTCCTATTGGGTGAAATTAACTTTTTACAAGAGAGTTTTTCAATGCAAAGAACTCTACGAAGTTTTTGAAATTTAAAACCTTTATCTAACATCTTTAGTCTATGTGGTTTTGCACTGATATCCTTGAGTATAAATCCTGCAACCATACTAATCTTCACTTGTTCAGTACAAGTTTCTTAACTACAGAGAACCCTACAACAAGTACACTTTTCCTTATTCAAACCACTGCAGTCATATCCCAACAGTGCTCATGGCATAATTATTTTTGGCTGACGAACCAGCAAAACTCACCTATCTATTAATCAATTAGTTTGTCAGATTGAAGCTGTATTACAGTACTATTTTGTAAAGCCAGTAATACATCTATCTTTCCTTGACAGAACAATTAATCACATGTTAGAGGTGGTTTCTGCACACAGGGCAAATTTCTGCTTGTGACCACAGAAGTATCCAGTATCCAGAAGAACCCTGACTGATCTCCTCCAGCTCATCCCAACCCATGTGATCCCATGTCTACATGCTTACATAAATATCTTGAATACCATGAATAAAGGCCTAGAAGAATCACTTACAAAGTGAGAAGTCTAACGACACTCAGTGTGAAAAGAGAAGCCAGAGGTGTTAAACCTTTTCCATAACCTCCCTTATGCACCACAGCCAACAACAGGAGCCACTGAGCTGCAGCTTACTAGCTGGAGAATACAAAAGCCAGGAAGCCTCAGGAGACATTCCTTCAAAAGGCAAACAGGGTCCATTGCTAGGCAGTATTATTCAAAGACATGGAAAAAAAGCACAAAGACACACTCAGTGCCTCTAGAACTTGGTCAGTAGCTTCAACCACAGAAAAGAAAAAGCTATAGATCTACTAAAATTGCCTCAACTATGAAGTTCTGTAATTAAAAGTGAAATCAAATAGAGAAACGAGGAGCAGATGTTGGTTTTATTTCTGTATGTTGACTTTATTAAGGAAACATTTCCCCGTTCCCCTCCCCCAAGACATCCTTTTCTTTCATTTACGTGCTATGATTCCTATTATTTTCTTTTCCCACTAAACAACCGTAACCTTCATCAGTACAATGAAGCCATTTATGTCTAAATTCTTGTTGCACTTGGGATTTTTCTTTATGCGTTTTGTAATTGTTGTAGTTGATTTATAACTTTTATGTCTCAGATGTAAAATGGAAGTAGAATACAATCTTTTTTACTCTACTCTGATTAACACCTGTAAGAACACAAGAGATATACAAAAATACTTTTTTTATAAGAGAACTCCTTCTCTAATTACTTTGTTTTAGAAAGCTGAAGACCTCCCCTGATAGGAATTAAACCAGCACCCAGTTGGTGCTTTATTGTCTCTTGAACAAAATGATTTATTGTTTGTAGTCTGAAAGCAAAAAAGAAGGAAAATTACATTTTCTTGTACCAGTAGCCCTATTACTTGGTCTATACTATTCTTTGAAGACTACAATAACCAATATTATAATGGTACCAGAAATAGTTAACTCTAACAAAGCTGCTTACACAAAAGCAGTGACAACTGAGATCACTGTACCTCATGATGATTTAACCTTAGATGTTAAATCTCGTGTTTCTTACCCCAGCATGACCTGCTATAATGTTCAAATTTCAATTTATCTCCTACCCTAGAGTCTTGGCATAACTGATTTTTTTAAATTATTTTTTTAAGATTTCAAATAAAAAAAGTTTAATTAAGTAGGAACAGGCAAAAATTGCAAGAAAAATTGTCAAGAAGAGGAAGTCAGAAATCCTTTAAGTGAGTCTAAAGTGTGAATAGCAAACTAATTTTAAGATGTTTTATTTTCTGTATCAATGAGAATTTAAGGGTTTTCTAAAATACAAGGATTAAAAAGTCTAAGCTCTTACTGCTTATGGAAGAAGTGTTGTAAATGAGCAAAAGAGATTTGTACCAAGCTGCACACCTGAACACAAATGTACAAGATGTATATATATGCACATGCATGGCAGATGAAAAGTTGGAAATTCAAAATGCCTTTGTCAGAAAAGACGTCATTATAAGAGTGATGGTGGTGTGAGTGTAGGAGGTTGTTTATCTTCCAAACTTCCAACTACAGCTCTTTCCCCATGTTTTTCAGCAATTCCATGGAATTTGGATTCAGTATTATCAGAACATATTCCAACACATCCCATGAAGTTCCAGAAGAACATTTTTGTGAAGCTGGCTGAAGTTGAGGAATCATTTAACAATGGGATTTATTTTGATTTGGATTAGGCCATTAGAAAGCTGATACTACATAAGAAAACAGACAAAGAAGGAAACCACATCACATTCTTAACAGAGAGGTTTTTTGGTACAAACTCAGGATGATATGCATCATGGAGAGAACATGACCAGACATGAGTATTTCTGGAAAAATCCTTTAGGCCAGATTATAACCATCATGATTTATCTTATTTCTCTTCATAAACTGATTCTATTTAGACAAGGCCGAGAAAAATCACTAAAATAACTTTAAAACAGATAAAGCATCCCAGAATAATACCATTATTTAAATATTGATTTTTATTTGCACCAATCACATTATTAATTCTGGATCTTATAGAAAGGAGAATCTTTTGATGGATCATTAATATAAGTGCAAATTTAGACAAGGACGAAATTCTGAAATATTTTCACTGTCTTATTAGTGACACTATCTGCTCCCTGAGACAAGGGAACTGTGTTGCACATGGCACTGCAAGCTCTGGAGGTCTATTTCATCACCTGCTGTCATTTCAGGTGCTCTGATGTGGTGTCTGATGTGTCCCCACAGGGCTCACAAATATGACAGAGCACCTACCTGCATATGATCTCTGCCATTCAGGAGGGGAAGCTGGAGGCCAAGTGGGATGCCCAAAGGCATTCCAAATGGTACAAGGTACCTGTACTGAATCAAGTTGCTGATGCCTTTCTTACTGGAAGTAGTTTCATAATGGAGGATTCTCAGAGAGTAGGAAACTCTGTAGCAAGCTACATAATGCTCACCCAAAAAGACTGCATGGAATACTTCTCCCTTGTAATCTTTAATCTTCCATTGTCCAAAAAAGTGTGATTTATACCCCATAATCTTCAGCTAATAAAAAAAAACCCATGCCCTAGTCTATGAATGCTTGCTCATTTAAGCTTACACATAATTTAGGATTTTTAAACGCATATAACCCAGAATAAAGTTTCTATTTTTAAAACACTCTTCCTTTTAGCAAAACTAGGTGGAATTAAACAAGAAAATTACATACTTCAGATGTGAGAAACTGAAGTATACTCAAGTATAATTTTAACAATGTTATGTCCTATAATGAGTTGACCTTCTATTCTCCTTAACCCTTTTTCCCATCAAAGCCACCTACACCCACTTTGCCTTCTGTTTCTCTAATCTGCAATTATTTATGTTTTCTTCATGCTGCTCTATCCACCATGGGAGCAAAATTGTATTTGGTGAAATATAGAGCTAATTATACCATGAACCCAGCAACAAAAAGACAGAGCAGATGTTACTTCAGACGTGCTAACAGTCCCTACACTTAAAGCAGACATAGTAAAGGACTGAACACAGTATTTGAAAAAAAAAAAAACCATGGTGGGCTTAAACATGTGGAAAGAAATTAGCACAAAACTCAAGCAGAATGACATACTTAATAGGCTCTAAAGCATTTATTCAGTGGTTGTATTCAGCAACGATTTTGCATTAATTCAACGCATATGTGAGGCTATACTTGGGGTCAAATATTGCATATTAGGCAATTATGCTCAACTTCTTCTGATCTCAGTACCCAGTTTTCTTCAGGATCCCTTCTGCCTGTCCATCAACAATCTGTCCGCATTTTTATCTACCTGAACATTTCCCAAACAGAGAAAATACATATTAGAACAGCCATAGAGGCAAAAAAAAAAAAATCCTTTCTAGTGTTTTTAGGATTTTCCTCACTGTAAGTAAGCAAGAACTGGAAAACAGACCTTAAAAAATGAATGAATAACTGGAAGAGAGTTTGATGTTTACTGTAAAAGGTTCATCGGGATTCTTGTGAGGTCTCTCAGCAGTCTGCAGGGTAGCCTCTGCAAGTAGGGAATCACCAGAGCACTCTTTCCTCCTCCCTTATAAATAAACTTCCACAAGACTATTATTTCTCTTTCTCTACCACAAGCAAAGTACTTCAAAACTAGAAATAAGTCTACATATATCTAAACAGAAAATTGCAGTATTTCCCTATCCACTTTGGAAGTGATTAAGGGTAACTCGTAAACCTTCATGTCAGGCAAAGTTCCTGTAATTCCAGTTATTCTGTATACATTAATGTATTCTACATTTGCCATGTACTCTCTCACCTTAGTGGAGTCTAGTGACTCCTCTGTATAGCTAAACTGCTCTATAATAAAAGTAAAATAAACATCAGTCAGTAAATATCCGATGGTTTATAGTAAGATACAAAGATAGCACATCACCAGCTAAGCTTCAATAGAAAAATTGAGACCACACAGAATTCAGCAAACATAAATTTGAATCATGAGCAGAAGCACTAAATACCTTTCCACAATAAATCACTTTCACAGATGTGCAGTACCAAATCTGAAAGGGCACTTCCCACTTCACTAAAATACACAATATCACCATACAATTAGTTCAACTCCACAAATGGAAAAAAAAAATTAAAAGGTGTGATCTTAAATTCATCCTTGAAAGGATAGATGCTTGCATAAAATATATTTCTCCAGTGATAAATCCTAGAGAAATAACACTAGTAACAGATATCCATAATACAGAATTTCAAACAACTGCTTAAAAACACACATAATGAGACTAATAACAGTACTCTAGAAAGCAACATGTCTTTAACAGCAATCATCACAGTATGAAATCAACTTGAGCTTATTACATTTGGCTGAATAATCTAAAATTGAAGAATTAAAAATAATTATTGATAAAAGATAAGACATAAAACCTCCCTAGCTATTTGAATCTAAGAATATCAGGGGATGGAATGAATGTTGAATTTATGTTGTGGAAAATTGGTCCCAAGTTGGTTTTACACTTCATCAGAAAGCACTTTTGTCTTGTATGCAAACAGTTAATGAAGCATACCAAAACTGCAACTTTTTTGCTAGCTCTGGTGTGGCAAAACTCACAGCATATTCCATAGCTTGCAGAATATTTAAGAAAAATTATAGATTTTTCACTTATTCTTCTTCAGTTATGATGCAGAATCCTATAATTTTAAATAAGATTTCTTCTTGCATTTTCAAGTATTGTTTTATATGGCTTGCAGTTGCAGAAATAGTATAGCCTTTCACATCTAAATCATTCTTTTTTGTTCCTTTACAGAGCACTTTCAAGAAAAGATTCTCATAGTTGTAAACAAGCAACTGATTATTCCAAGTGGATAATACTTATACTATCATGTCTTTTCTAGAGAAAATGGGCAGGACAGCCTCTTTTATACCAAGACTGAAACAAACATATAGAACATGGAAGGCTTTATAATATTCTAAACATTTGCCTTTAAAAGGCTTTCCTTTCATATTGCAGTTTCATGACTTTTGTATCATGAATGTGTCTGCAGAATTATATCTGGGTATGGAAACCAGCTCAATTATCTCAGCCATACACACTCTTATGATTAACTTTGGGAAATTAGTGGGCTTGCACAGCTGAACAAATGATTGGTGAACTCCAGTCAATCACCACATCAAAAAGAAAGCCCCAACTGCAAAGTCAAGCGGCATCAATGCTCTGCAGGAGGGGACAAAGACACCTAAAAAAATGGTGTAATGCAGGGACTGAATGCATTTATTTACTCAGGAATCACAAAGGCTCTTTTATCTGTGGGATCCAGCCCTTTACCATTTGCCCTGTAAAGATGGTCTCATCAGCAGACCAACATGATGAACATTACTAATACAGATTATATTGAATGCTCAAACTTCAGGAAACTGGTGCACACTGTTTTCTGCCATATATCCTCATTAAATGAGCCCATCAATTAAGGGCACAAAGTATAACTTTGAGCAGCCCTTGCTGAAAAGGAAAAATTAAAATTATCTGCCATTAACAGCCTACAGGAAGATGAATCCACCAAGCTGCACATCAACTATACAGCCTGGGGTATGTTTCAACAATTCCTATCATCAAACCCACACAAATTGTAATAGAATAGAAGTTTGGGGCACTCCAGTTATAGTTAGGACTGCAGAAGTCCACAACATTTAAATTAGTAACAGTCAGATGACGTTGCAATGCCTGTTCTTATGCTTTGTGTGCCACCAAAACATATTTCATATAAACAGATTAAATACATAGTAGACCTAAACCATCTTGCATAACAGTTTCTTAAGATTCCTTATGTTTCTAACATATACAATAGCTGACATACAGCCTCTTCATTTTTATTTTCTCCTTTATCATGCTGTAATACGCTGACGAAAACAAAGATTTTACTAACATGCTTGTGTTTTTTACTACACAGTTGCACTACCTCACTTTTTACACTCATAAGAGATTTTTCCAAAGGTGACCAGCCCAGAAGGGTTTGCAGGGCTCTATCCAAAGAAATGTGTGGTAAAGCATCATCTTACAGCAAGCCATTTCTGGCTGAGGCAATTTACTCGTATTCAAATCTGGATGGTGAACTTGTTGGAGCTCATTAGCTAAGAAAGCTGGGCTTGATCAATGCTTTAATATAAATTTTTTAAGAAAGCCTAACTGCAGCAAGAAATGGAAGTNAATTGCATTCTGCCTACCTAAATTCCCTATGCAGTTTCAGTGGCATGAGGAACTATTTATTCTCTTTCTCTCTTCTTTCCATTATTGCTCTTTGGCATTTATCTTCAGGTCCAAGAAAAGGCACAGTTACACCACAATACCTAACTTTTAGCTGGAAGACATAAAAGAATTGAAGGCAACTCATATACAAAACAATGCACAGGAAGAAAGGAGTTCCTCAGAATTCAAAGAAAAAGGAAAAAAAAAAAAAGTGTGGAGCCACCTAAGCTAGACAGGGCAGAAGTATCAAGAAGAAAATCTCAGAACTGTTATGAATCTCAGTCTAGGTCTTAAGTACCCAGCAGTTTTGAAAAGTACCTCCATTCCTCTGGGCTGCCCCAGACCTTCATGGACTTGCAAAGGGACTGTCAGGATTTTAAGATTGTACTTGGGGACTTAGATACTTAAGCTACCCTTAAACTCCCCATCAACTGCATTCCTGATGACAGCCATCTACTCTGTTAAGTTAAAAACAAAGTGGCATTTCAAGGTAGAGTTCTACAGTTTACACTTTCAATAGACTGTAGGAAAAAATATTGATAAAATACAGAAAGAGGCCCTCCACACTGGTAAATAACGTGCTTTCACAGGAGATGGTGAAAGAGGTTTGAGTCACTCATATTGACCATATTTCCTTAGAGATGCTTTATTGACTAGGCCACTAGTTCTGAGCTCACACCACCCAACTTGGTGGAACTTAGAGTGGCTTCTTGCTCCATGCCCAATGTCACACATCAAGCAAGGTATGTGCTGAATTCTGCCTTACAGACCACAGGTCTGAAAGCGGTCTATGCGGATATATTTAATCTTCTAAAATACATTTATTGACCATTTCTTTTTTTTTTTTTTTTTTCTGATAGCTAAAGAATAAATAATTCAGGTACCAACTAAATCAGCCCTGCCTAATCCTTTTCCTAGCACAGGACACAGTTATAAAGCATTTGCATCTAAATTCACTTAACTGAAATACTGAATGTAAGTAACCTGACAGCTGCCTCATGCCCTTTGTAGACAATGGGCAGTCAGCTGTACATAGCAATTCACATATGCACCATCCCATGTTGGGGATATCTATCTCTTTTTGAACTGTGGATAACTGGATTCCAAACTTCAGCACCTTATGGAGCTCTTTAGATAAGTTGAATAGGACTGATCCCAAATGGTTTTTGCTCCTTTTTTTTTTCTGTGATAATCACCATTATATTTTGATCATAAAAGCAGTACAATGAATTATGTAGAAGGAAAAATGAAGTGAGATCTTGTTTTTTTGGTGACATTTTCTATACTGTCATCCATTGTCTAATTCTTACAATTAACTCTAAATGGTTTTCAGTTGCATAACACAGTGAATCAAACATATTTTTTGTCGCCCAAATTAATGATTAAAATAATATTGAGTGGCATTCAAGAGAGAGGGATGTTCACTCCATGTTCAGCTTTACTCACATCTCTGAACAAACCTGCTGCCAGCTTTCTTCACTGTTATTACTATCTTGAGGGGTTTTTTTTGAGGACATACATTCAAGTCCTAGATTATATTGATAAGCCCTCAAAAAAACCCAAAACAACCTCCATATACTTTGTGAGCATGACTGCATGAAATAAAGGCTGGTCTGATGGATGTTTAAATAATGTAAATGACATTTTGTAATATATGTCCCTGATTCTCCTTTCACTTATGCTGCTGTAAATCTCGGGGAAAAAAAAGCCCTCCATGGATTTTCATAAACTTACAATGCTCAAAAGCTGATACAGCTGAGAAAGAATCAAATATTCTTCATTTAAATATTGATTGTGCACTTAGGAGATTAAAATAGTTGTGATGCATATACTGAAAATAAATATTATTTTTAATATATATTAACTTTTGTAAGCTTATAGGCTTAGAGACAATTCCAAATAACTAGCTTGTCTGAAATGAAAACAGGAATATTCCTAACAAAAGTGTTTTATTTTGAGGGGATTAGAGGGCAGCAGTTTAGCTCAGAAGCCTTTGGAATATCCTACATAAAAACAGGTCATTTTTAATATTATAAAAACCCCAAACTTTAATACAGAACAACAGATTGTGCTAAACTCACAATCCCCTTTCTTCTTCTCCCTCTGACATGCAAACACCTGACACACAAAGGGAGTCACATTCAGAAGGAGATTATGATGCAATGATCTCGTTGTGAATGTTGCATTATGGTTTCAGCATCGCTGTAAGAGCTCCCCTGGCACTTGTGCTTACAGCAATTTGAATTTCTCTGGCAGCTAGGTATGATTTGTGACAGATTTCAGCTTTGCTCTTCATTGAAGGAGCACACTGGCAAGTGCTTGAGGTATTTACCATGGAGATTGGAAAGAAGAAAATGTAAAGAGGAATATTTGAGGTAGTCCTTTCTAAGTTTTTTTCTCTCTCTTTTTTTTTTTAACAATTTTTTTTTTTTTTTTTTAGTTATCCAAGTCAGTTCTTTTTCAATGGCATTATTTTGTGCTTCTTGGGACAAGTTATCTCACTATTTGTTCTATTTTAAAGATTATTCCACTCGCCATGATAGTGAAACTGTTAAATTTAATGACTATTATGAATTATCACTAGCCAAATGCTCCATGTAGAGGACAAAGAATTGATTGATTGTACTGTAGTTTGTGGAAAAAAGTTTCCTTATACATTCTTTCCAAATGAATTATACACATTAACTTGTTTATGCGGTTTGGAAAATCTTAAGCTGACAAAGCACAGGTATCTTTTTATACTGGAAAATACCTTGAACTCTTCTGAAAAATGTAGGGTCAGTAGATAAATTACATGTTTGGCACTGGATTCCCCCAAAAGTTTGCTGAGCAAAAGCCTCTACATTTAGGGCAAACTAACAAGTTGCCAAAGCTCACCCACAAAGATTGTTCTCAGTATCTCTTCTGCCATAAAAGCAGCAGCAAACAGCAGCATGCGAAGTTTCTCTAAAACTTTCTTGGTCTGCAGACAAGATCTTATCTTGATTCCTTCCTCATCCCCATATGTAAGTAGTGGAAGTAGTCCCCAGGGAACACAGACAGCTCCACAGCAGAGGCTACACTCTGAGCACAAGTATTCAGGGCACAATGACAATATGCTGGCTGGCTTTGGCAAGAACTGATGAATGAGAAATTTAATAGGGAGTATTGCACACCCTACAAAGAGTAAACCTGCATTTAATAAAGAATTGAGGTTGACTTGGTTTAGGCTAATAAAGTCTGTATCTCATCCAATAGAATGGATCCAAATTTCCATTCACATGTAAAAATAGCCTATCGATTAAAGCATATTTCTTCCTCTTTGGCCCTGTTTTTCAATTATTTTATTTAAGACAATAAGTTTGGTAAGTTCTTTTGTTAGCACAGTTCCTGTTATTTTGAAAGCAACAGATTTTATGGCCCGTGGTTATCATCTGAGAAATATGTACATGAAAGAATGCATAGGAGGTGTCAGGTGCACCCTTGGGAGGATAAGAATGTCCATGTGGGACCAAGGCTTCTACAAGTAGCATTTTCTGTATGAATGGATGAGAAATGTTCTTTTGCATTTGCAGGTGTTCTATATTCAAAAAGTACAACATAAAACATGACTTAAGGATTAACCCTCTAATCTGCCACTCAAGTCAGGGTTCTGAGTATGAGAACCCAATCTTCACAATAATTTAAGGAAATTATTAAATTAAGGGATTAGTTTAATTAAAGGATGTATATAAAAAGATATCGAGTACATTTGTGGACCTATGTGATCTTTTTAATTTACTTGCTTAATTTTTAAATGTTATATGCATAGTCTTCAGAAACTAATGAAACAATGCAGATTTGATTTATTTGATTTAGAAAATATTACAGTACATCTGGAATATCATGGGTTTATTATTATCTCCTAACTGAAAAAGTGGAGCCATAATACAAATTACATAAAATTTCAAACAGAAAAGAAAGCCACAACATGTTGTAGTGATTTATCATCATTTATCACTAAAAAATACATACTTCAACTAATTACATTGTTAATAAACAATGAAAAAAAGAAAGTTCTAGACTAACATACTCCAGCATCTTTGAGTTAAACAAAATACATGGATTTATTTTCCCTACCAACTGATCATTTTTTAATATGACTGTATCACCAAAGAAAATAAATGTCACAGAGAGAGGCTGTTGAACAACTGTTCACTGTGGAGGCAGTTTGAAGAAAATTGAAGATTATATAAAGTAGTGGAAATAAAATGTAGAAAATATGTAATCAGTGCCTTTTTCTAAATTAAGATCACTAGTCTATTTAGAGAGATGGAAGTTGAAAAAAATCATTAATATATGAGAATACGTAACAGTAAGCTTGGCACAACTGTTAGTCCTTCTCACTATACAAGAATGTGAAAATATTCCATGAAACTGATATACAACATATCAGCACATATCACTTTCTGGAAGAGACAGAATTACTTGTTTTTAAAATATTTATAATCATACAGATGGAAATAATTGAGAACAGCAGTTTGTTTAAACCAGAACTTATCACTTAGCATCACAGTGGGGAAAAGCTCTCATTACATTAAATAAAAGAAACAACTATATGAGATTAAAAAAATTTTCATTTCAGATTATAAATCCTTGCTGACTGATGAAGACTAGTCAGAATCTATTCATGCACAGAAGAATATGATTTTATATCTGCCCGCTGTCAGTTTCTTGAACTTTCCTTTGATGGGTGCCGTGATTGATAGGACACCCTGACAAATTCACCACAAGTCCACTGCAAAGTGGAAATACTATGTCATGCTGATACTTGAGAGACTGTCATGACTGAGGAATGCTTTAAACTATTTATAGTGACATCACAAAAATGCCATTATTGTAAGGATACATCTTCTTAACATTTTGCTTACAACACTTGAAATATTTTGATTCTATTGCTACTGTGCAATAAGAAAAATATTCTCTATTTAAAAGGGTGTTTTATATATATATAAATGTGACATATATTTATATATTTTATTTATGCATAAGCATCAATTAATATGCACATTACTGTATATTTGTATACTGATAGTCACATATAAAGCCTAAACATCAGTATATTAATATATATTAGACTATGTTTGCCTATACAAAAGATTAATGACCAGAAAATGATAAATTCTTGCAGAATTTATCAAATACCTGAAACAAATCATTAATTATGTTTGAGGGAAAGAAAAAACGCAACAAAATAGAAAGTATATCTGTATATCCAGTACTAATTAAGTCAGAGTATTTAAACGTAGTAATTGTACTCTCAGTCTCTTCTGTCTTTTTTAAGCTTTGCTGAGAAAGAGCTATTGACTTATTCATTTCAGTTAGCAAGAAATTTCTCAACTTCCTTGGGTGCTTAAGTGCAAGAATATTTTAGACCCCATCTTTGCATATTACTTTATCTTTCAGTGGTAATTAACAGAGTCTTAATCTGGCTAATGTTAATGACCACTGTTCTTTCTTTAAATCCCAGTTAAACCAAGCTTATTAAGGGCCAATTAAAGGAAGTCTTATGTGATCTGAATAACGCTAAGACCAATTTTTAAGAGCTATAACTATTTTGGATGATGATTGTGGAAAGAAATGCAAACCCTTCTCATTATGGCCTTTGTTTTAAAATAAACTGTCAATGACTATTGGGAAGGACAGGGAATCTTGGTAAAAGTCAGAGATATAGATTAATTTTGTAAAATGCAGGTGTTCTAAAAATTACCTATATACTAGTCTTTCCAATCCTTCTCATATAAAAGGTAATATAAAACTAATTTCCACTTAATTTTTCATAATGTTACAGCACCAAAATGGAACAACACTTTGCAATAACCTTTCAAGTGATAACAACATAACCTAAATATGACCATGGATAAAATGAAGAAAAACTTTCTCATCACTTGAATAGGAAACAGAACATTTCTACCTAAATATGACATAATTAATAGGTAAAATTTTCAACTCTGGATTTTTCAGAAGTTTTTTTGATTCCACTTTTATCTAAGGTGATCCTTCTACAGACGCATTGCTATAAATTGCCTCCTGCTATTTCTTACATATCTAAGATTTCACTCATTGCTTAACTTCACCATTACTTCCCTTTCATCTGGAAAGAAGCAGTAATGCAATCTGACTATTGCCTCTAGCTAGCAAACAAAATATTACTTTCACCACTACTACCTAAAGTCCTAAAACCAAAGAGCTGATGTCCACTGCAGCAAGTCACCACCAAACAGGTCCTTTGCCTCCTCTGCAGCACACAACAGAGCAAACTCCATGGTGACAACTCTTAAATTCTGCAGCAGCAGCCACAAAATCCATGGCAACATTAATATATTATTGTCTATAAAATACTTTTCACCCCTACTTTCCCACTCCCGTACAAACACATTCAGCTATGACTCATAGCAGAGAATATCACTGATGAAAAATTGATGGTTATTTTTAACAATAAATCCTGAATTATTTTTCTCTAGTCTCCCCAGATAATTTGGCAAAACAGCCCTTGGCCTCTAAGAGAGTTCTGCACAAATCATCTTTTTATCCTGATACCAGTACAGAAGAAGACTTGCATCTTGATTCTCCAGCTTTCCACTCTTTGCCAGGTTATCAAGCTCACTCCCAGCTCATTAAGTTTTCCATCTATCATAAGCTGGATATCAGTTTTAACTTTTTGTGTTATTCTTCCTGGCTCCACAAGACAATACAGCTGTATTTCAGCTGCTAACACAATTACAAAACCAAAACAAAATCCCTTTCAAAACTGAAAGCAGAATTTTGCAGAAAATGATGTGGCTAAAAGAGTGCCAGGCTTTCCTCTACACAGTCTATGTGATAAACTGACATCTGTCAGCACCACCACTGCAATAGGAAAGCATTCTATTTTCCCAAAATAGTTATCAAGATATAATGAAGGGAGACAGAGGGGAAACACGACACTGCAAAAATCGTATCATGAGCCACAAACAGCAAAACAGGAAGAAAGTGGTGACACCATAGAGGATATTACAGTATTGAAACAGGAGTCAGCATGTCATGGCCAAAAATTCAGTTCTAGGTGAGGTCACACATATAGTCCTGGTCATGAAAAAATTCAGAAAATGCAAATAAAGTAAATTTAATTTCATCCCTAATTACATGTGTTAATTTGGCAAATCAGCTTTTCCATACAAAGATAAACAAAAGAGAGATAACCCAGAGTCTTGGCCTGTTCTGAGTATATCTCCATGCAAACCCCCCAGCAAACAGTAGGAAGAGAGAGGAGCTGGCCAGCCATAAAACAAAAGAAGCATACTCAATAGCATTCTTAACTAACTTGCACTTTCTCATTCTGATCTTTCTGTTGCTCGTTCTTTTTCCCTTTTTTCTCCCCCTCAACCACTTCCCACCATCACTGATCATTAAATGGTACTTCTGGATTTCAATAAAGAGCTGCTTTTGTGCATCTTCCAGTCCAGGTTTCAACCATACACCAAGGAGCTCAATCCTGCATCACAGAGCATGAGACTCCAGTACGAGCCCGACTGCTGTACTGGTACAGCACAGTTCTGTCTGTGCTCTGATATCGTGTGAGCACTAAGGACACTGTGTGCAAGCAACTTCAAGTTTTACTGGCCACTAGATTTTGTACATAGCTATTGATACAATCATTATGGGATATTTAAATGCTATTTCAGAAAATGTATGAACTGCAAAGTGTTATTCCTTGCCTTGTCTGTGATATCCATTTAGCACTGCTCTTCCAACAGCCACACTTAAGATAACTCCTGCAGGACCACTTACCTGCATTCTGTAGGAGGATCCTCAGCATCTACTCACTATCAGAACTAAGGCAGGTCCTTACCCAACCCTAGCTCAGCTCTGGCCATCCAGGCTGGCTTTGTGCAGAAACAGACATTACAAATTAATGATAATAGGGATCTTGGTGCACAGGCACCCGACTACAGTCTGTGTGTGGCCAGGACTCATCAAGGTTTACTGATCAGGTAAACCAGTAACAGTATCCATATGACAGAACACTTCACTCAAAAGTGACAGAGCATGTTTGTGAGAGCACTACACAAAAAGCTAAATTCTGTTGCTGGCATCCTTACTCCATAAGACACCTTTGTGGATAAAAAAAGTACCTGCGTTCTCTTTCACATCAATAAATTACTGCTGAATCTGATTTGCATACAAAACCAGTTGAAAATCCTGTATATTTTCAAGAGTCTTGATGCAGCACATCTCTGGAAACAAAATGAATGGGAATTCCTAAGCTAGAATGAACCAAATAAGCATTACATGGATTCCAAAAAGAAAGACATTGGTTTCTCAACCATCAGAAAAAATGTTGGACCTCATGCAATAGAAGTGTATAGGAGAAAGTACAAAGCAATGCAAGAGAGAAGAGATTTAATACAACTATCCTGGACATGAGGTTTGTGAAATTGCCTTAAGGAGAAGTTTATGAAAACTTCTGGTGAGTTCAGTAGAATAGACAGAAGAAACATTATCCATAGTAACACCTGCTTTCACTCCTCAGGGTGGGAAAGCAGATTAAGAGCTTCAGACTACAGGTGAATTCAGACTATAGGTAGGATTTTTCTTTCAAAAGCTCTCAATCTTTTATTGTTCCCAACTTTTCACTTGTTAATTAAAACTTCTGGGTAGTTCTTTTCCTATCCAGATCTTTTATCTGCTTTTATCTGCTTCGTCAGTCTCCCTCCGTGTAACTGGGGCATGGGAACTAGAGATGTCAGGTTGGTTTTTGTTTTCCTAAGGATGCCTCAGGACTGACTGAACAATTACTACTGGAGTCATGAAGGATTTTTTCCCTTTGGAGTCTAATGGATTTTAAAACATCTTGGAGTTTTAGTTCAATTGACAGGAAAATCTGGAAGAAATTCAAAGCCCTAGCTATTCTTTCTTAACTTTGGAGGACTGCTAGTAAAGCATATAATAATAAATGAAACACAGAATTTGCTGGCAAACTTCTGTAACTGGAAAAGGCACGTCTCCCCTTGGTAACTTTTGCCTTGCTGTGGGAAGAAGCAAGGAGAGAGGTATACTCAAAGGCCTTGTAAAGAAGAACTGAGGCCTAGGACTGAGTCCTACACACTTTATTCCACCCTCTAGAGGGCTTGTGTAGCTGGGGAGTCTGGGAAGATCTTTATTTTTCCAGAACCTTGCCAGTGCTGTCAGTAACACTGCAGCTTGCTGCTTAAATCCATTCCTGTGTCTGTCTTCATTCTCTTGAGCATCCTAATCAAGTGTCCATTTAAATAGACCATTGGCATTGTAAGTTGCCAGCCTCTCACACTAAGATGAAATCTTACACTGTGGAGTAAAAAAAAGTTAGCTGCATAGATAAAATATCCATATGTAAGAAATAATACCGGCTCAATTCCTATCTATGATTCATTTCAAACTTAGTATATTTCATAGCAGAAGATGAATTACAGTGCTCCACAGAGGTGATCAGATACAGAGAAGGGGGAAAACAAACCACATAATAAACAATACTTAATATGTAACTTTTAAGACCTGATTTTTTGTCATCTAATTCTAAACACTAGCTTTAGAAAAGGAGACATGCAAGAAAATTAATATCACAGGTAATCTATAGACCACTTTTGGCTAATTTAAAGCTCCAAGGTGTATTTGTTTCCTGTATAAATTTCTTTATTATTATTCTCAATAAGATACTCTCAGCACGATAAAAAGAAGGACATTACCAGCAGCGTTTTCAATCATGGGGGCTATATATTCAAGAGCAATCAATAAAAACCACACAGGGCCTGACAAACAACTAGTCAAAGGAATCATTTTTCTCAGATACTTAGCAGTATCCTTTTAAAGTAATTGCTTTTGGTCAATGTTACTCGTTATCATTTGGTCTGCTCTTTTTCCAAAACAGAATGGATGTCATTTCCATTAATATTTCAGCTGTCTATGTAGGTTTTCAAAGTGCACACTCCACAAAAAAAAAAGGAGGATTTTGTCTCAACTTCAGTCAACTAAAAAAGAACTCTAAAGTGTTATAGAACAGGCAGTGTCATATCATTGGAGCTAAAAGGTAATTTTAAAGAAAATTATTATGAAATATCAGACATTGTCTGCCCTCCTTCTCACTCCATTCAGAACTGTTACGTCCCTAAAGACAAATAGAAATTATAGACTTTGGCCCAATCAGTCCATGTTAGAAAACAGCATTAGCAGATGAATGCAATCAAATTGCCACCTAAAATAAGGAAATGAACGCCAATTCATTATTATAGCTTGTTTTAAGAAATTTAATGAAAATTTCACTACTGAAATCCTCGTGTTCCCTAACCCTGCTTGTGACAGCAGGGAAGTTGTTGTCTTGTGCCAACTGATCATTTAAAGATGTCCACAAGATACTGAAAATACCCAGCATAATCTGTAAGTGTACAGCTGGGATTCCAAATTAGATTAAGAAAGGCAAAGAACATATCTTTTCAGTTGTAGTAAGGCCTCAGAAACTGTCTAGTTATGCTTTGTACTAAATGTTCTGGCACACTGCCAAGGCACTTCCAAACATTTCTGAGTTCACTTTTCCATAGAACTCTTAAAAAATCAATTAGTAGTGAAAAGTCTTTCAAATGCAAG
>VZRX01009529.1:86353-88853 GCA_013398075.1 Notiomystis cincta | reverse complement strand
CCAGTCAGAAGAGGATGCACATTTTTAATTCTGTCCCAAAAATAAATGCAGCTCTATTTAGTCCTTTGTCCTGCATATGAATGAAAAAAATCTGCATTTCTTAATATCTAACTATGCAGAAAATATTTCTATGCATAATATAGCATATTTACATCTGTAACACAGAAAAGACACGCACATTTTCATGATGATAATTAAATTCTCATATGACAGATATGTGAACTTGTCACTTATTCCACCAGAGACATTATTTCCTAAAATTCCCCAAAGTTTAGTGTTTTCTTTTAAAAGAGTAGCTCCTAATTAATATTTATGAAGATCCTATAGACTATCATAACTACATAGCAAAATGAAGTATGTATTAAATTTGTATTTCTTAACATAGCACATCCACAATATCATGTTTTAGTATACTTACTGCAGATAACAAGGAATGATGAAACAAAACTGAATGAAAGCTTAACAGTTTCATTAGTTTCATATAAGGCACTAATAAAAAGAAAAAATGGCCATAACAATAAAGTATGCATTTTGAAAATAAATCACATTGGAGATTAAATTATCCAACTATTTATGCAATTAGGATTATCTTGCATAGAACAAAAAATAAAATAAATGCGATCAAACAATATAAATAGTCTTTTTTTAATCTTGCTGACAAGATAAACTTATTAATTTAGATTTTTCCATGAACTCAATACAGCTTCATAGCAAGCCCAAAGCACAAATGTCACACTGAAAGCTTTTGCTCCTGCAGTTTTAGAAGTCTATTCTCTAGTATGCTTCATGTAGGTAAAATCACTCTTTTCAGAAGCAATATACCCATACAATCAGAAAAACTTGTGAGTATATTTATATCTAAATAGTTTTCTGTCTGAATAGCTAAACTTCTCACCTGCTGTATCTGAAGAGTAGATTTATTTCTTTTTCTTTTCTATTTCACTGTGCCTCATGCACTGTTTTGCCATGACTGTATCACTGTCTTGGAAAACACCTGTTAACTCCTTCAAATCTTCAAATCTTATTCCAGAAAATATTAATTGCATCCACTGAGAGTGAGATCCATTCATTTAACTTTCTTTATGTAACTACAACTCAGTGGTCACATGACAAAGCACTTGTAAGGTGCAATTTATCTGCTCTACTTTTGCCATCTACTTTAGGATGAGATGGATCACCCCTACAACTGCTATTGCTGTCTGTTGAATCCAAGGTGACTCAGATGCAAATGTCTACACTTGTTTCAATGAACTTCACAGTAAGAATTTAATCTAGATGAGGGAACTGTTATAACACAACTGACCTTCCAACATGAAATGCTGAATCTTTGCGAATAATTCCCCTAATTTACAAACTGGTGTTCAGATAATAACAACCAGTTCATTGCCTTGTTTAGCAAATTTAACTATCATAATTAAAGGCTAGGGAAGCAAATATGGAGAAATTATATTCTTGGTTGACAGACAAATATTACATTTTAGCTATGAGATGCAAGATTTTTTTCCCATGACAAGCAGAATTCTAGAAGAAAGCTTAGTGACCTGATTATAACTAAATGATCTGTTTCTGGTGTTCTGTGTGTTCCCAAAGCACGGTTTTATGAAAGCATTCCTTTAGCTTGAAATACGATGTGCTCAACATAGCACATTTGTCCTTAAGGCTGTATGATTATGCTTTTGCAAGCACCTAGACAGCACTTTTCACCCACAGATCTCAAACAAATTTACAGAAGTAGATATCTGTCACTGACAAGCATTTGTCTTATGTCCCATGATGTCAAAGTTGCATGCACAGTCTTGTCATTAAAAAAAATGCTATGTATCATACAATAAACACTGACATCCTGCAAAGATTCCTTCTGGTCTGAAGTTAATATTTATCTTATTTTCATTTTTGCAAGTGAATATTTTTAGAAAGGGAACACATCCATCCACCTAGGAATATACACATTCAGTTTATGCCAAGAGAAAAATACATATTAATAATAGTATAAAAGTAAAAAAAGAAATCAGTGTTTAATCTATTAAACAATAGAAAAATTCTTATGAACTAGTGATACTGTCATTGAACTGGAGAGAGTTTGAGAACAAGCTTGCTCTGGCTTTTTCACCCTATGATTTGGAATCTGCTCACAGTACTGCCAGCTTAACCAAAAAGGATTAACTCTCATATCCAACTGAGAACACAGATAATTCTCAGTAATTGGTAAAAAATGAAGATGAATGGGGCTGAGAGATAAGGAGCAATTAGCTCATCAGCAGTTACAGCTGTGCACTCAATCCGGATCCATCTCTTGAGTCTCGGCCCCTTTTAAAGAACCCAAGCAGAATAAGCACAGGACACCCCCTCCCAAAAAATTGCCATACCTGCCCATCATTCCTCTGTCTTCCATTTTATTTCCATGCTATACAAAGACACCTGTCACAGCATTCTGTGTAAATTACTACCTCTCCCAGGACCTGTATCTACAGCCAATCTTCTTTTAGATGACAAAAAAAAA
>VZRX01009529.1:38002-86306 GCA_013398075.1 Notiomystis cincta | reverse complement strand
TTTAAAAGAAAAAAAAAAAAAAAAAAAAAAAGAAAAAAAAAAAAAAGGGAAAAAAAGCCCCCAAACCCAAAACCCGGAAACTAAATGACTACTGTAGACACTTTTAAGTTCCCTGTCAATCGTTTCATTACAGCAGCATCATCTGTTTGAAAATATAAGCAATTCCCTCATCTAATTATAGGGAGGATTTGAGGTTCATTAACATTGCCAAGGCAGAGAATCAGATGTGCAACTGCAGAGCTGTGCTCAGTGGCCTGCATTCTCTGTTTCCTTTTATTTGCTTTTTCAAGGTCTCCAAGACTTTTTCCTGAAACCATAAAAGTAATTCTTTCCCTTAAAATAGACACGTGTGTTTAGAAAAAGGAAATTACTGCATTTTGTACTGTTCTATTATTGGGCAAGGTCACCGGAGAAAAATAATTTCACCTAAATCATTTTATCTCTGATGCTGGATGAAAAAAATAATTGTATACAAGCAAGCATTACTTTTGAACAACACATCACAGGAAGCCTCGTGTTTGTCTCATAATTTTAAATATTGCAAGGTAATGCAGATGAAGAGGAAACCTAACATGCCAAGAAAATCTCCTAATTTTCAACACATTTTGTGGTTGTTTATGGATTAACATGCCAGCCCAAGTGTAAAATGTTGCCTTGTATTTCCTAACTGTGTTTAGAAACTAAGAACACCAAAGTCTTCATGATTGCTTCACTTCCTTAAAGAAATAATAGCATTTTTTTTGTATGAATGTAGTTTAAACAATGACATTTTCTTGGGACATCTGTTTTGAGATCACATTTTGAATAGATATGAACTCATTTCCTACTAAGCAAGTAATTTACTATTGTTGATAGTTGTTTACAAGTTTTATGAGTCATATTTTAGCAAGTGGCAAAGGTCTTAACAAATCCTTTGAGTATTCCCTAAAGTATATGCATAGTGTTTTCATTATATAAAATGTTCGGGAAGCAAAAGTATACGGACTGTTCTTCACTTCCTACCAAGTTATAGATAGCAAACTCCAGCTCACAGAAATAGCTTTAAAAAGGTATTTATTTCTAAAGGCTTTTATCTTTTGCTGCTGCAGGTTAATGAAGTAGGACAGCAGGGCAGTAAGTACTTAAGCAGCAAGGAAACAATTGAGCTGCTTTACCTATCCATTGCTTCAGAGCGTCAGATGGTAAACATACAACTGATCCTAATATCACACTAAGATGTTAATATGACAAAGAGTAGAACCTCATCCTTGAAATTTAAAATTTGACCTTGCCACTCTCTTTCTTTTCATTCTGCAATTAATTTAAAAAAAAAACTCCAAAACACAAAAACCAAACCAAACAAAAAAAAACACAAAATCCAACAAAAAACCAAATACCCAACACACAGCATAATCTTTCTTTTTCCTTTGCTGCCCTATGGAATTCATTTTTTAAACAAAACCCCAATAATTTATCTACCCTGCATGTTGTATGTAGAATTGCCACTAAAAAGAACCTGGGACATTTTTCCTTCTTATCTGCAATGTAGCTCATATCAGCCAAGCTGTCACAAGACAGTACTTGATATAAACAAGAGATTGCAAAGACATCTCAGTAATCAATATTAGGATGGCTACAGTATGGAAGCCCCAACCACTGCATATCATTTGTCTCAGCATCTATTTCTATGACCAAATGAAGCATTAATTCAAATCATAAATCTATGGTGATTTAAATCTGGGAATGAGCACCTGCCTGCTTTAATGATTTATTTTGTACATTTCAGTAAGCAGGAGATTTGTCCATATGAACTGACAGGTCACCTTCAGATGCCAGTAGCAGACTGTTTATCACCATGCAGACTAGCATCTCATCTTAGCAAGTAAATATTAAACTAAAAGAATCCAATTGATTGTGGATGGGGGAGAAAGGCGTTGCAGCCATATATTTTACTCAGTGTGCTAATACCTCACTCTGATTCCTCTGTAATTTCTTTTTTTTTTTCTCTCGTTTTTTTCCCCCCTTCTAAAATGATAATTCTGGTGGGAGGATGCAAGCTCAAGGTTACCAGCAAAACTGAGAGATATAAAATAATTACTTATTAGTATCATTGACTTCCTTTAACTCCCTTCACTCACTAACCTTTTGGCCATTGCTTCAAAGGACCGAGTTAATAAATTTGTGTAGTGCTCTGTATAATTATACAATGTTCAACTACAAGAATTACTTCTGTAATTCACATTAAGCATTTGATTAAAACCAAAAAGCAAGACAGTTTGGAAGTAAACCTGGCAAGTCAGTAAGACAAGACAAATAAAACAAATATCCCTATTTTATTTTTCTGCCTTTATGCAGGCACTGGAACACAGAATGATCAATCCATGCACACCATAATGCCTGCTACATAGGGGCTAAGATGTGTCAGTTAAGCTTTTAGCCTGGTTGGATCGTTTGCTCCTTTTCAGTTTGGTCAGGCACATAACCTAAATTAAAATGTAAACTAAAATCAGGTTGTTTTCTTTTGTTTTATTCTTTCCTCCTGTCAACATTCAGTAATGTAATATTTCATATTCTTGCCTAGCAAGCCGTAATTTTAAAAATTAATGGTGTATGGACTTGATAATATTTATTTGAAAATACATAAATAAGCATCTGAAAAAATGCAGGAGAAGAAAGAGTACACACCTACTACAAAGCAACACCTTTGAAATATGAATTCTTGTCAAGATAATACAGTGTGCTAATTTTCAAAAATGCAACTAATAAACAAAGAACTTAACTCTTCATGATCCTAATAATACCCTGACATTAGTAGGAGTCACTTCTCTGATTCCATATGCATGACCAACATTGGACACTAGACAAGGGTCACTATGAAAGCAAGAAATAAAAGCAAATTGTTTGTAAGAAATCCTCTGTATGAAGGGCGTAGCTCAAGACAAGATGCACAGACAAGCAAACTGTATTTTCAGAACCATTCCTCATGGAATGGAGACAACTGGAAAGCTATTCACTCTATTCAGAAGAGCCATTTTTTTCTGAACAAAATTAACTCAATTCTTCATTCAGTTAAATTGGGAAATTAACTGAAGCTAACAAGTAAGTTAAGGGGCTGAGAGGAAATTTTGACAATGACAATAAATAATCTTGCTTCGCTAAGTTTGCCCTACTAAAATAGCTAGAATGTATTTTCTTAAATAGGGAAAGTGATTAGGCTGTCTAAGAGCATATTAGTTATCTAAATTATGCCTAAAACAATGATTTCAAAATAGATATTTTTCTTTTTTATTCAGAGGAACTTCAGATAATCCTTCTATCCACTCTTCTACAAATATTCTGTGTGGTTTAGATGTTGATTACCTGTTAACCTTTCCATCCCCATGGATGCACATGTGGTTTATAACTAGAACTGCCAAGCAGAATAGCAGCTCCACAAACTAGTATTTGAACTCTTTATTTCACATAATGGGTTCATCTAAGCCTGAAAATCTAAACTAGCTTCTACTTCTAGTACACACTCTTTATCTTCTCAGTTTGCATTTACACTTTTCACCCTTTCTCATTACTTCACTTTTCTCCCAGTGTGCTAGAGGCCACCTGGTCCTTCCACTTCATTTGTACCTATCTCCCCCTCCCAGATTCCAAAGACACCTGCTCTCTGCCCTCTCTTGTTTTCTCTCCAAGAGAACAACCTTTACACTAGCAGTCAAGTGACTGCATATGGCGGTATCTGAGTACTCACACGCAATTTAAGACTATTTTCTTCATCACCATAGAGGCATATTTAAAGCCTCTATTTAAAAGGAAAACAAAACCAATCATACAATCTCCTTATGCAGTAATGCATACATATTGGTGCTATTTGCAATAGTATGTGCCTAGGTGGACCTGTTCTTTGAACTGCAATTCATGTTATTTCTAAATAATACCCTACCAATGCCTACTGAACTGTACAGAAACATTGCTCACAAACACATACCTATTTATGTTAAAGCTAGTACATACTCTCTAAGATTAATTCCAAATGTATTTGGAAGATGAAAAACTAAAATTTAAAAAAAAAAAAGCTAGACAAAGGGCCAAAATAATAACAAAAAAGCCTATCTGAAGCCATTTTATTCCAGTATACACCAATCTTCCCTGCAGTCTTCTGAACGTACCTCTCTGTCATTGAATTTCTGTTGCTGAGTTAATACTGTCTCAACATGATAAAAGGATCCAATACAAAGAAATGGCATAACAAAACATTTTACAGCAGACACACACAGATGATTAAAGATTTAATCAACAACAACAAAAAGTTATCCTAGCTTTGAAGTATGCTTTAGCAAAACAAATTGTCCAAACAAATGAATAAAGTATACTGAAACAATTCTTTTTTGAAAAAGAACAAGAGTTGCTGATGGCTGCTTAAGAAATGGAAAAAAATGTTAACTACATTTTAAGAACGTGTTTATTAAAATAAAATATGATAGGAACTGCAGAGCATGGCAGAATTTATTGTGTATGTATGTTTTCCTTTTGTCACAGGGCACATGAAAGTATGAAATATTTTGCTTTCAAGCTTGTGTTCTGAATTACCTAAAGTCGATACCCAGCACACTGAGCAGGAGACATTGTTAAATTTCACTTTGACACCATCATCTGTCACTCCACCTGTACTTTGAAAAATGAACTCTAAGCAATCAAACCACTTTCTTTCATGGAAAATATTAACTGGAGTCTGCAAAAGTAGCCTGAGAAGAAAAGAATGTTTTTGTAATAGTAACAACAACACTGAACGCTGGTGTAAAGGTCAGGTACAAAATAAAACTAAAAACATTAAGAAAAGGAAAACAAATATGCAACTTTTTACACAAAATCAGGTACTTAAGAAGGAAGTTCAGAAAGATCACCTTTTAATAAAATACCTCAGTATTATGGACATATAATAATGCTATGTCTGAAACTTACCAACACTTGAATTCAGATCTCCATTTTCAGAGTCTGCTCCATGCTGGTTATTATTTGCATGATAGTTGGACATAGCTTCCAATTTGATTTTTTTCACTTTCATTGCTTCTGCTATGGCAGCATTGGTGGCAGCTGCTGCTGCTGCAGCTGCTGCTGTCAGACCTGCAAAGAAGTATGAAAAAAATTTAATATTCATTATTCTATGAGTCTCCATTATTCTAGGGACTGTTATTATTCCTTCGTGCTTGTTACATAAGAACAGAAAGCACTGCAGAGTCTTATTCCTCTTGCTGGTTTTGAAAACTATTAACTTTTTCAAGTAAAATGTTTCACATCACATTTAGATAATTACTCCTATATATTCAACTAAACTTTAACTTGGTATCTAGTAAGTGCATTCATAATACCATCACAACTAGCTGTAGCCACAAATACAAGCAGTCAAAAATCTAATTTAGCTTCAAAATGGTGTCCTGAGTGTCTGACTATGAAGAGGTGAACAGGTACATAACCATACTTAGGAAAAGAAATCCCTTTAGATCGCTAACGTTTGATATGCTAAAGAAAACAGAAAAAACAGGTCTATAATTTCTATTTATGAGTAGCAGATGATAGAACTCAGAAAGTTCTCATTTCACGTATGACAGGAAGAAGATGTAGTTGTTCTAGGAAGCATTTCTAGAAAAAATAATGCAGAACATTATTTTGTTCTCCCCAGACTTTAAGGCATTAAGGTATTTATCAATGAGAAGAGGAATTATTAACCCATTTTATACCAATCCCAAAGCCACCTGTGGGCAACTCAAGTGCTCTTCCTACCAAACCACGTTTCTGCCATCCAGCCATTTACAGGAATGTTCTACAAACCCAGGAAAATTTCTCTTTTGTCAGGAGCAATTGGACAACTGGTCCAGTTCTCCAGTTCCCTTCAAAACGCTAAATTAAATGCAGCCTTTAATCAAAGTCACAAGCGACAGTTTTTGTCCCCTTCCCTGAGGTAGGGTAATTCTCCTGTGGTCCACAAGAACTGCTGTTGCCCATCCTGATCCCTCTGCCACAGCCTGAGTGGCAGCAGAGAGAAACCAGTGTCAAAACTTCACAAGAGCTGCCTCCCCCACACAGCTGAAGTAGGGGGCAGAGATGGAAATGATAGAGAAATAAATCTAAGATATAAAAGAGAAGGCAATAAAGCAGTTAAGTTTAATGCAATGATGCACTCAGCCCTCAGCCTGTGATGCCACAAGAAGAGAACAGACCCTCAGTCATTTTGAATCAAGATTCTTGCCCTGAATGTGGAGAAGGCTTGAAAAACTCCATGTAATTAGTTTAAAGGTGCCTGCTCGTCTGATTTTCAGCTACTCTGAGAGGTGTGAAGTGTCTTATGGATCTCAAGAGGAACTAACTCCACAATTTACTATTTTAGTGGGCCAAGGCTGCTGTCTAGCATGGGAAAAGCGCAATTTAGCAAGAAAGACCAAATAAGCAAATAATCCCAGGCTGTTGAGATAAATATTGCTACCACTATTGCTTCCCAGGGTCTCTTGTTGCCTCCTTTGACTCCTTATATGGAAAAAAAGTTCACTTTTGCCATGTTTTTGGCTAGTGATGGGGAGGGACAGAAGGCAAATTCCAGCAGGGAAAAAGCAGAAGGCGAGCAGACATCAGGAAATCTATGAGGTGGCAATAAGAGGTGCCTTTGAATATGTTGTTGCTTGACTCAAGGTTGTTTTCCCTTATTGCTTTGCATGACCACATAAAGGTTAGCAAACAGTTCCAGCCTCCCGACCCTCCTCACAGGCTGACTTCTAACACCTCCCAGTGCAATGAAAATTACTGACCAAGTGATAATTACAGATCAATATTCTTTAGAAAAGTGCTGTTTCAGGTAGAAGATGTACCGAAAGCCAAAAATAAATGAGAAAGTGGATAAATATGAGGGTTTACTTCTATTTTAGCTTTTTCTACTTTTACAAATTGTGTATGTTCTGATCTTAAAAAGGTATTGACAATAACATGGATTGCTTCCAATTATATTTTTACCTTAGAGGAAGGATATGAAGCCATACATTATACAAATTTGGTTATAGTCCCTAAATTTGGCCACAGAAAAAGGGATGGTGCACCTCTGAACTTTGGTTTGCATCCGGTGTTCATTAAACAACACAATAACCTATACTTCCTTTTTTAATATATGTATACATCACTGAAAAGCTAAAACTAGCATTTCTAAAGAACAATTCTTTGGAGGAATATTACAGTACATTATATCCAATGACTATAACAGCAGGCCCCAAATTTTTGGCTGTGACTACACTTCTAGACCAGCAGTTTTTAAGTGCTTCCAAGTATTGGGGTAAATTACATAATAAAGAGATGCTGCACATAGGATTTGTGAGACCATACGTAATTATTTTGTTTTACTGGAATAATGACTTGGATGCAGAACTCCTAAAATGAAAACTCTCTTTTANAAAAAAAAAAAAAAAGTATGCTTTGGTGCATCTCTTTGGATAGGGACTGACAACCTAAAATACAAATTGCTTAGTTCTGTACTATGATTCTTGCAAGATAATGCTTGTGGTAAAAAATGATAATTTTAAAAAGTAGAAATTAAGCTAATAATTTCCTGCCTTGTCTTATACAATCACAGAAGTGACTGAAATGATTACTTTGTTAGACAGCAATTAATGGAAACCATACAAATCTCAAATGCGTGCCTTGTATAAGCACTGCTGCAAGTAAGGAGGGAAATATAAGGAATAATGCTCAGAATTCTAGCTTAATGCTGCTCCTCACAGCAATTCCAGCCTACAGCACAGCTTCTCCTTTACTGCTACTTTTTCCTATCACCTGACTGTGGTCATAGAGCAAAGCAAGTAGCAAGGGAGGCCAGTTATCAGAGCTACTTGCTTTGTAATCACTGGTGCACCATGGTGTACTGGGTTGTGGTACAACCCAGAACCTCAGCATAGGGCCCAATTTATCCTTCTTATCTCGCTAGTATAGGCAGCCAAATAGATTATAAGCAGAAGTTAATACACTACTATGTATCTATATTTATATTTTAAAATACTAAGTTTTAATGTCACAGTATGGGTATACACTTGGGATTTTTTAAAAATTTATTCTTTGAAAAAGCCTTTTGTTGTAAACACTATTTAATATCAATTTACTCTTACAATAAGTAGCCAAGGAATTTCCAAGGTGCACACTTCTCTACACTACAGAAATGCTATCTTCAAAAATGAGTTGACCAAATGTACCTACAAAGTGGACTGAAATGAAAGAAATAAGGGTCACACCGAACAGCCGCGTAGGTGTTTTTTATTCTTTACAAATATTTATTTGAAGAGTTAAAAAGTATCCAGGCCAAAATATTCAATGGATTAAAGTCAATGGTAGTTGTCATTAATATTCTGAAATTGATAAGTTGTTTATGTCTGGCATTCTTCCTGCTGATTATGCAGTGAGACAGGCAGCTTTATAAATATCTCATCACTCCATCGTCACACAAATTTCATCGACAGTGCTCATGCACAGCTATTAGCAATATGAATCTAACCATTACAAGAGGAATGAAAATCGAACATGTGGCATTAATACGCAGTCCTGGTTCCTAACCATCTGATAGGCAGATGGTGTAAAGCGGATTCTCCAGCTGAAATGAAGGGGCACATCATTTAAAACCTTGTTTGCATTCTAACTGATATCAGTGCCATATTGATATACATGATACATCATGGCAGTATTTGAACAATCTAGTTTGTTTCAGTCATAAATGTTTACAGCCTTGTTTTTTATCTTTAGAAGCATGTTCTGAGGAGCGTATTTTTAATTTATGAAACCTATTGTTTACTTCTGTTGAACCAGAAGATTAGCAAAGAGCAGGAATATTAAATTACCACAACCGCAGCAGTATAACTAAGATGGATGAATAAAGTATGGTTTTTCAATAAAAGATGTTAGTAAAGGAATTAAAAAATTAGCCTAGACATTTTATGCATTAAATACATTTATTCATTTAAACCTTACAGCTTTTTTCCCATGTGACATACTTAGAACTTTAATGCTTTATAAAGCCATTCATTTAAATCTCTTACTGCGTGCAATTAATCTTGTCCAACAATTTAATTCAAAAAGCAAAACATCAGAAAGTAAAGTTCGATTCAACCATCACGCCTCTGAAGTAATCTCCGTATTGCTGACAGATCCTATAGACTCATCAGCAAAAGTCTGTTCAAGGTGTCTTGCAGGAGCCCTATGAATTTGAATTACAGCTCAATTGAACGCTCGCCAAGCCTTAGTAGGAACTCAGGAACAAGAAGCAGAACACCAAAAGAGAGCGCGAAGGATCCTCTCCTACTAAGACCTTCTCTCTTCTGTCACTAGATTACTTTGGCCTGTTGGGTGTGTTTGTAGCTGTTAATTATGTTAATAAAGTTGCAGCCTGCTGTCTCTGCCAAATATAATCATAAGCTTTCTCCTGCCAAGTCCTAGTCTAATTTACACCCGTGCAACTCTACTGAAGTCAGAATTTCGTGGGTGAGAATGAGACCAGAAGTATGCCCAGTATGTGTGGTCTCTAACGCTGAAAAATGAGTGAACGAAACAGAAAACAAAGACAAAAAAACCAGCATCTTCAGAAAACAATTCTGTTTTAAAAGCAAAGTCCCCGAGAGAGCTGTCATATACCATGACAGATTTTCGAAATGTATACGAATTACTGGTGGGCACTAAATCACAACCAGGGTTTCTGCCTTCCAACAAATAGCAATGCCTGCCTGCCTTAAGAGAAAGCTCTTAAAACTTTCAGTTTTGATGGTGCAAGCAGCTTACAACACACCCTATTTGTGAAGCAAAATAGAAAAGGACCTGTGAGTGTAACTTTTCCAGCCTTGAATTTGTCTCAAAACATACATTTTTTAATTGCATGCCTAAACTTCATCCTGGGACAGATTACATAATTATTTAAATAATTGATCTTAATTCACTTTTAACATCCTTCACATAATTATGCCTAAGAGTAATAACAATTCCTAATAGTCATTCCAATAAATAATTAATAATTTCCTTAATGCAATTGTAAGCTTCCTTTATTTTATATATAATATATATATGTATGCACTTACAAAATTCAGTAACATGTATCCATTTACACAACCTCCTTCTTTAGAATTTCAACAAGGTTTTAAGAAACTTTACCTTTGTCATCACAGAACAGGCAGAAAACCAAAATACAACTGTCAGCAGCATGTTACATTTAATTTCATTTATTTGCTGGAAACTTCATTCTGCAGAAACGCTTTACTCACTGCATGGGAGGAGATCCAAATCTCATCTCAATTCTGAAAGAACTCCTTTCATTATTCCGAATTAATGCTTAATCCTTTTTCTTCTTGTTTATTTCAACGGTACTGACTCGAAAATAATTCAAGCCCTTTCTTGATTTAATACCAGATTTCATATTGTGGTTCTTACTTCGGCAAAATTCCTACTAAAATCTGAAAAAAAATCTGCCTGAGAAAGAAAGGCAGGGTTACCTGCTAGGACCTGACCCTGATCACTGTAGGTTATTGCACTGGTTTTGTGGGTTTCAGCAGTTCAGGTACAAGTTTTTGGTAGCTTATTACGCTGCTGCCTAGTTATTTCAAATGAAATAGGATCCTAACCTTAGTCTCTGATCTAATGGGTGTTTTATATAGTGTGATACATAAAACAAGAAGGGGAAAGCAATCTGCAGGAGGACAGAGGTCTGATTACATAGACTGGATTGCAGAAAGGAGAACTTCAGACTACACCATAAAGTTCCACTAAAATATACTGAGTTTCACTAGAAGAATTCTTTATGTATAATGTATGTCTGGAATCTCACAGCTATCCAGAAACCTCATTTATGCTAAGTTATCTGGATTGATCCCATACAACAAGCTTGGTAAACTAAAAATTTCATTACTTGTTATTTTGGGAAAGTAAAAAAAATTTTTGCCTGATCCTCCCAACTGTATTTTCCTAATCAACTGGAGTGGTTCAGCATAAACTGCTCATCTAGATAGCTTTTTTTTTAATATCTTTTAAAGGTCTATTATTAAAGGTGTCATATTAATGAAAACAAAAAAAGCAAAAACAAAACCGAAAAAACAAAATCCAAAACCCCCTGCACTTTAATATTAAAGAAGGAATACTTTGGAAAAAAAAATCATCTATGGTTTAGACTGGTGCAACTAAACTGAAACTGACAGTCTTGCACTGGGAGAAAACCAGTGTATGTGAAGCTCAAACCATCTGTTGTTCATCAGTCTAATCAGACCTTTTTCCTGTAACTACTCCTAACTCGCAATATGAAGTTTGAGGCCTGGGTACAGCATTTAAGATAAACAAGCAAAAGAGATAAATTTCCACAGCAATCTTCAAACCTGAAAATCTTTCAGGTTAAGATGTGCCTCCACAATTAATAACACAGTTGCAGAAATAAAACATTTACATAGAAAGCAGCAGTGTCCTTTTCTTTAATTAAGACTGAAGTTTTTAAAATAGATCTACTAGCAGGTTCAAAAATGCTTCAAAAAATGTGTAAATGGAATTATTTTAACACTAGTATTTGCCATTTATGGAACTGACTGCCTTACATTCCATGAATGAACCATATTCTTTCTACTGGATTTATTCCTTTGTACTGAAGAGTAAAAAATGAAATCACAAAGTGCATTTCAAATACCACAACAAATTACTAACTGTTACAGCTTCATGGGGTTTTGTAATCTGTGAATGTATTATTGGCTTGGTGAAATTGTGACAGAATTAAACAATATATGTTGCATAACTGCCTGGCTATACTGCAGTTTTCAGCAACAGTTTAAAATCCTACTGGAATGCACACAGCAACAATACAATACAATTAAGAGAGAACATTCTTTCTTAAACAACAGTCATCTTTTCAAAAGCAATAGATTCTCAGTTCTCATTCACTCTGTTGCATTATTCATTTCATGTGCAACCTCATGCTGGACCATAAATTGTTACTTTATCTAATCAAAGGCGACTTAACTCCACAGAAGGTCAAAGGTTTAATTTTGTGAAGTATTATCTTACGCTATGAGTTTAACGGAAAAATAGAAGAAGAAAAACAGCCAAGAAACTGGTAATAAATGAACCTTTATTGCCTCAGGCATTGGCCTAGTTAATAAACTTTCATTGAAGGTTTCTTTCAACTGTTATGGACAATGAGGTAAAAAAAAAATCTTAAATTACAGCCATGTGTGACTTTTAAAGCAGGCATTCTTTTTTATCTCAACCTCCCCAGCTTAGGAAAAAGACAAAGAGATTGTCTTCAATTTCTTAACCAAAAATGTATGCTTCTAAACAGATGAAAAAGTGCAGATCAAGCCTTTTAAAAGCAGAGGTCAGCTTTGAACAATATAAAAAAATACTTTTCCTTAAGTGTCAAATCCTGATCCACAATCTCTTTAACCAAATAGCATGCAGTTCCAAAAAAAAAAAAAAGAAGATATGTGGGAAGGCAAAACATATATATACTGACAATATATTATGCTAACAATGATGGTTGGTTCCTGAAAGACTTTCTGTTTTACATTTGCATTGCTAGAGTGCAATAATGGCTCTTCTTTAACAGAATGACTTATTATGGGAACAACTTCCCTGCACTTTTTACAAACAGAAGTTCTTTTCTTCTTTTTGCGTGTATTATCTCATGTTCTCACAATACTATTCTTGCTCTTAGGAGAAATTAAAAGGTTTAGCATAATGACAGTTACTGGTGGTTATTGGTGCTCTGTGAATTTTCTTCATTTAATGTTCTTAGATTTTACTAACTACAATGTCTTTTATTGACATACTCTTTGGGACCAGTTTAGAGAAGTGTATTACATTTTAAGTTACATAGTCAGAAACAGTAAGAAGACCAGCAATATTTTTAAAAAACTTAGCCTTTAACTTTAGTCTAATTTATAACTAGATGGACACAACTAATTAATAGTAACAATGCTACAATTCAAAAATACTGAAAAGACGTGTTCCTGCCTGTAACAGCAGTAATGTAGCTAAATACTCATAATCTTTCAACCAGCGGGAGCTTTTGTAGTTTTTTTTATAAACCTAATCCACAGCTTGACACAGATCCTGTGGTAATGGCACACAGTTCTTTGATTAAACTAATATCTAAACACTGCTGAGGCAATGTGATGGCCCCGTGGAAGTACATTTCCCTACAACTTCTGAGCTCAGCCTTGCAAACAGAACTGCCAAGTTCTTCTCATAGACCCACTGTAACCCACGTGCCTCATCATGTGACTGAAATTTAACTTATTCACGTGTTTAAGTGTTTGTGGCACCAGAACAAGACAAGAACACAATGAGATTTTAGCTGTGGACCACAATGGTGCAATTTTAGCTTTGATAGCCTTCTAGTGGAAAGGATGTGTTCCCAGAGGGCCCTGTTCTCTGCTCTGAGTCCTTACACTGAAGAAACAGCCCACCAACATTTAGATGACGTGTTGTCAAAGCCTTTGCAGCCTTCATGGCTTTGGTCCTAAAGCAACAATTTTGCCCAAAGAAAGAAAGATTCTGTTCTCACTTCCGGTGCACAAGAATAGTCAGCTACAGACTTATTTCAGACTCCTGCCATCCTCAGGAAGTGGAAATAGCATTATTCCTAGTCATGAAAAGAGAAGGCAAGGAATTCAGGGCTTTAGCTGAGATGAAATATTATCACAGCTGCTGATTAGAGCAGTAGACCTTCAGTAAACGTCTAAAATATAAACTACTGTTTCAAGATACTTTAAAGTTTCCATCAGATTATTCTTTAATGGAGTAAAAATATACTACACATTTTAAAAACACCTAAAATGTTTTAAAAGAAATATTTTGATCCTGTTTTGTCATATTTAGCTTTAAATAGAGATTGTTTTGCATCCCCTTGCCCCCAGAAAAGAAACCCTTTTATGCAATACACATTACCATTTGCAGTGTGCAAAGAAGGTTGTTGCCAAGCATTAAAAAGACAGTCATTATAACAGTGGAAAAAAGTCCCAGAAATCCATTGATTATTTCAAGACATACCTTGTTTTAACACAGCAAGTAGAGTAAGAGAATTTTCACATTTTTGAATGTAAAGAATTCACCTGTAAGGGTCAGGAGAGTCCTCTCTCCTTCTTCATTCTTTTATTCACTAGAAGTGCTGTAACTTCAAGAGCTGCACTGTGGCTTTGGGGCTCTTTTTTTCTCTTTTTTTTTTTTTTCTATTCTTTTTTAAGTTTCGTCAGATCCATTATGCATTACTCTGTGCCAGAGGCAAGGCATGGGGCTAAATGTACTGTTACAGCACAGTGATAGCAGAGTTTGTACTGTGATGCAGAACTGTGATACTGTACAAAGTAGCTGTGATAATGACTCACAGGTAACACTGTGTAGTCCTTTTTTCAGATGAAAAGGCAGTCAATTGTCACAGACAGCCCTCTCTCACCTTTATGCTCTACTTGTTGCACAAGGTAACAGAACAGTAAATCCCACAGGCAGCACCCTGGGTGCTGACCAAGGCATTAGATGAATGTTTTTTTGTGGCCTGTACCATTTGAAGACACAGTATCTCCTTCCAATACAAACTATGGCACAACAAGGGCATGATGTGCATTTTTGTCGTGTCTCACCACCTTATCAAAGCATGGATATTAGGACAAATTTGTTCCAAAACTGAAAGAATGGTTAAGCACTGGGACACGCTCCCCAGGAAAGTGATAGACTCATCATCCCTAGAAGTGTTCAAAAAGTGAGTAGATGTGGCACTTTTTCTTACAGTTTAGTGGGCATGGTGGTGTTTTGTCAAAGGTTTGACTTCATGATCTTGGAGATCTTTTCCAACCTTAATTACTCCATCTTTTTTTTTATTCTAAGCCCAAATTATGACCCCAAATTAAGGGAATTCTCTCACACCCAAAGTGTTCAGTGAATACTGAACTATTCAACAGAATACTTTTGTTTTGTACCTCAGAATTGCCTGATACAGAAAAAGTAAACCTCTGAAGATCATTAACAATGTTAAAAGGAAAGTGTGGTATTAATAGTGGACATTATTACTGTACTTGATTGTAATATGAAAACAAACATGCAGTAGCTTTTCTACAGTTCCTACCATATTGGCATAATTGCAGTTCTATATTATGAAGACATTTGTAAATTCAGATTTACATACATGATCACATGTATTGCTTCTGAAAGGCATATTCTTTGAAGCTGATGACTGATCGGTACCACTGTCTAACACATTAGGAATAAATATTCAAAGGTCATCAAATAAGCAAGCATAAGAGAGTCCCAACATTCTCTTTGGCATAAACCTGAGAAATCCTCATGATATGCTATGCTATTATATGTTCATTGCTAACAATATTTTATGAAACAAAAACTTTATGTTACCATGATCCTCTGAACTTGTTAGTGTCCACCAAAAGCCAAAAAATGATGACAACATTATTTCACAGGTTCTACATTTTGTAGGGAGAACTAGATTATAATTTGCAGCAGATAATTTAATTAATCTTTTCTTCAGCCATTAATGAACAAGATATCAACAGATTTGGATTTTCACAAATCTGTTACAGGAAATCACTTTTCTCCACCTTCTCAAGACTCATGCAAGTGCAAAACAGGATGTGCGCTTTCTAATTTCTCCTCTCCCTGGGTTATGACCTTCATTCTGATCATTGCTAAATTCCAAGTTTTAGACTTATCTGACATTCAGATTGGCAGGATGGACTGCACATTTAGCACAGAATGAGTAATAGAAATAACTAGTAAAAATTTAATTAGTATCTGGATAATAACTCACTATTTTTATCCGAACTACAAGTAATCTAACTTTAATCAACTACAAGATGCAACCTCAATACATAACAATGAAAGTATCAACAACTGAATTTATTTTTCAACAAAAAATATACATAGCCCATATAGTGTACATGCATTTCTTTGGTACTTTCTAGATATTAGTGGTCTTCCACATAATGGCTTCCAGACTAAAATTTTTAGTATAAATAATTAGGAAAAAAAAATGGAACAGGGTTATCATTGTTACTTTATCTTAGAAATCAGAACATCATTCTAGTAATTTGATACTAACATTGACTTATAAGCACTTTGGAAGATATACAGATAATTAATAAGATTGTAAGTATAAAATGTTGATTATAATCAATATTTTCCACTGCATAGTCCAAAGAGCTGGTGGATTCTTTTTGAAGGTGAAGAATATATTAGCTCTGAAAACATGTCTATGGCATACATAAAATTTACAGGAAATTGTAATTTCTTGTATTAAATCGCTCAGTTTCTTTAAAATTGAATTCTTAATCACTACTTGAGACATTTTAAAACACAGGAATTGCTTTTGAAAGGATGCAGACCTATTGTTAGATTTAATTCTGTGATGTACTAACAGTCCACAACATTAAGGAAATTTTTTTTCTGCCACTGCCTTAAGAAGTTCATGAGACATTTCTAGAATTCTCTTTGTTTGCTCTGTTCTCTAATTGGTTGTATTAGTCACATGCTATATTTCTTTGCCAGGCTTGAAAAAGAGTAATTCCTCCCTCTATCGAAACAGATTTTCTACGGCGATAACAGGCCACAGGAGAATTATGTTTCATCTAACTGGGTACTAACCATATTTAAATGTCTGTCTGTGTGTGTGTGTGTGTGTATATACATATGTATACAGTGAAGTTTCATGCAATAAAGGCAGATGAATCAACACAATTCTGTCCTTCCAGCAACAATATTTAATAAGGATGGCATATCATCTACAGAGACATTCATATATGCACCAGGTAGTACTATGATCAAATCTCTTTGTGTAAATCCAGTTGTATTTACATTTTTCTTTCTTGGCTGTAGACATCCTGCCCTGCTCAACTACAGCTAACACATTTCAAAAGAGGCTTCAAAAGAGTGTTGTCTCCACTGACCATGTTTTTTCAAGAAAAATATTTACAAGTAATTTTTTCCATTCTCGTGTTTTTTTCTAAGAAAGCTTACATTGCAGGAAAACTTCAGTGAGTATTAGTAAATGTTCTACTTTCACTGGAAACTGCTACCATTCAAGCATAAGTGATTGATATTCCTCATATCAAAGAGCATGAAATACAAATTAGTTATAAAATGGCTTCAGTGCACGGAAAAAAGATTGCCTACAATGTTGATGATATACAGGAATTTTGGACGGATTCATATTTCCAGTCTCCTAAATGAACAGTTAACATTCCTCACCAAACTAATAAAATGCCAGAAATCCAACTGTATCCCAGGCTGCATCAAATGATCCTGGCCATCAGGTTGAGGGAAGTGAGTCTACTGGGTTCTTGTGAGACCCCAGCTGGAGCACTGGGTTCAGCTGGGGCCCACAGCATAAGAAGGACATGGACTTGCTGGACTGAGTCCAGAGTGGGGTCATGAAGACAATCAGAGGGCTGGAGCACCTCTCCTATGAAGACAGGCTGAGAGAGCTGGGGTTGTCCAGCCTGGAGAAAAAAAAGGCTTTGGGGAGACCTTACAATACCTTCCAGTTACTAAGAGGGCTATGAGAAAGCTGGAGATGGACTTTTTCAAAGGCATGCAGTGATAGAGCAGGAGTTAATGACCTTAAGCTAAAGTGGGTAGGTTTAGATTAGGTATTGGGAGGAAATTTTAAACTATGAGAGTGATGGAACAGATTGCCCAGAGAAGCTGTGGATGCCCCATCCCTGGAAGTGTTCAAGGCCAGGATGGATGAGGCTATGAGAACTTGGTGTAGTGGGAGGTGTCTCTGCCCATGGAAGAGGGGTCAGAACTAGATGATCTCTAAGGACCACTTCAACACAAACTATTTTGTGATTCTATGAAATATCAACTTTATCAAGAGGATCAAATATTTTTTGCATCTAAGCGCAGCATCAGCTCGCCTTAATCTTAGCGTTTTATAAAAGAGATATTTCAATTAACATTTTTGCTGCAAGCTGACATATAAACAAAAACTAAACTTTAATCCAATTCAAAGCTCCTACCTTAGTGCTTCACTAACACTTTTTCACACAAGTGTTTGCAGAAGCAATTATATCTGCAGAATGCCATTAACACAGTGCACTTCACCATGTATTAACTTTCTTTTTCTCATCCTATGTTTTCATATAAAATGCTCAGATGCAAATTATGGATGACATTTTTTCTAACAGTAGGACTGTGCTTTTTGACAGATTATATGAACAGTTATTTTGGCAGCTTTAGAAATGCCCCTAGGTCAGTTGCTTTGTTAGACTGCTGATGGTCGAAGTCTCCTGTTTGTCATTTTCTTATAATTTATCTTCAGTTAGTTGCAAATTAAATCCAAAAAGATCATAACCCCACACCTATAAGACCTATGCTTAACCACATGTGCCAAGCATACCGTGTACAGAAATCCTTAGGTGGTAGCAAGAAGAATCTGAAGGGACACAAAGGAAGTATCTGAATTACTTTGTTCACACTTTTAGTCAAAAATAACATCAGAAGAAGATATTAGAGGCCCTTAAATTTTAATTCTGAGATGACCAGAAGGTATCAGATATCATCTACATTTTAATTTTATTCCCCCTTACCTGTTAGATGGAGATAACACTTCCTTACTCTACAGAAGAATTATCAATACAAATCAGTGAAGAGTTGCACAAAGCTTTGAAGCGCCAAGCATGCATTAATATTGTTATCAGCCCTTGTTCTAAATCTATAAAATCAAACAAAGTCCATAAAATGCAAAGTAGATTTGTCTAAGAAGTAAGGGCAGCAGTTCACTGTAAAGTGTACATGGATAAAAATCCACATAGGAACTATGAAGATGAAACATTGCTTTCAATTTTACCATGCACCTTAAAAGGTCACAAAACACTTTTGAGCCTGAGAGATACTAAGAAAGAACAGGAAATACATATTTTTATTAGTTTAGCTGTAGTGTTTTTCTTAAAACCATCAAACTAACAGATACAAGGCTTTTTACAAACTTGAATTTCAAGTTAGCATATGGTCAATTCAAACTCTGAAGCAGGGAAGGCTTAAGATCAATAGTTTAGCAACAAAAAAAAATCAAAACACTTTTCAATTTCTGATGATTTGTTAAAAATTCTTAATTCCATGAAAGCTTACTTACTCACTTAAGGCTTTATTAAAATTAAGTTTAAAAAATCTGCATCCTTCCGTTGTTACCTGAGCTAGTTAAGCGTTAAATGTGCTCTTCCTAAATCACTGACAATCACGAGAAGAACTATAATGATTTTACCTTATGTTTGTAAAATGTGACTAGTTATTTTTTGTTGACTGTAAAGGAAGTCGTATTCTGAAAAACAGGATATTAAGGATTAAAAAATACACTTCTAATCTAATTGTGCCATAAAGCCATCAGATTTTTTTTTAAATGGCCTGAAAAGAAAAAGGAACAATATGATTATACAATAATCTTTCTATCTTTTGCAGACAAGAAAAAACAGGTGGATATTTAAGAACAGGTTAGCTGTTCAAGGATACAGTGGAATAATGCTTAATTCGTTATCACTACATTAATTTTGAGTTGAGAGCTTCATAATAGCATATTCTCAACTTTGTTTCTAATCCAAAAGTGTATACACACGAAAGGAGAAAATCGATGTTTGCTTTCAACAGAAAAGTAATAACACTGGGGGAAATCCTCATGGAAAGGTTCATCTAGAATAAATTAACGAATTAATGTCTGATGTGGTCAACAGCCTCTTCAGCTGTTGATGCATTTTTCCAGCTACATTGGATCAGTGAAACCTGGCATAGATTTTGCTCTTCTAAAATACCTTCATGTATAATATCTGATAACTGTGGAAACTTTGTAATTAAGTCTAAGTCAAAATTGTGTAATTTTATTTGTTCAAATGAATGTTCCAAGAAGGTCCCATACCGCATGCCACCCAAAGGGCATCTTCTTTGACATACTACTGCCTAATTGAAAAATGCAGATATCTTCTCATTGTCTCAGAATTTCATTGGTAGCCAAACATAGACTTTAGGTCAGGTTCAAGTATTGCTTTAAAGCAGAGTTTATTCAATATAGAACTATTCTTATTTCAAATTGTTAAGGTATGGCTACAAGCAGCAATTAAAAATTCAATATATCAGTTCTAGTGTCCAGGGTATCATCTGTAGTTATATTTTGGAACCCTGAACAAATAAATACCATGAAACAGCACACACTATCCTCAACAGCCCTAGAGAAGAAAGAAATGATGATTACTTGTGTGGGTCACGGCTGGCAAATACTGGCAGTTCTGCCTGGGGTAAGTGGCGAGGTGAAGCCATGAACTGTGGCTGCAGTCCTCTAATTCCTAAAACATGCACCTAATTTGCTAAATATAAGATCTGTGAGATTTCCTGGTGGTTTTTGGTGATCTTTTTAAAAATAATATACTAAATATCTATGTACAATGTGCCTTTTAAAAGCAATGTAATATATATCTTGCAGTTTTAGTACATGCTAATTCTTATTTTGAACTAACTGCACTATATCTTATGAATTTTAAGGAGTATCTTCTTTATTTTTGTTTTCATTATAATTTGCACCTTCCTTCTTAAGTATTAAATGGATGAATATCAGGAAAAGAAATTGAAAGAAACATGAGATATATATTTTTCAAATATCAGTATATTTTTTACTAATATTCAAACTTAATTTTCAGCAACATTGTTATTTTAAAGCTATCTGGTGTAAAGATTTTTTTTTAATTTCCTACTAGATAATATTTTTTTAAAAATAAGCCTACCAGATAGGCTAATTCTAATAATAAATATTTATCTTGCATGTTTATGTTAAGTTACATGGTACGCCCCTATGTAGCTTTAGAAATTAACATGAAGACAGCGCAGTAGAGAGAGTTATTTGAAGTTCAGAAGCTGCTGACATTGGGCATTAGACCATAAGTAGGTCAGAATAAACACTTAACATTCAAATTTAAATATAATATTGTGTAATATAAGAAGATCTATAGAGTCATAATGTCTGAATAAATTACGCATGATGATAATAATTCTATTGATTTCAGTCTGTTAAAATAATGAAACTGGATTATACAAATCAATTCTTGGAATACAACACAAAAGCATATATTATTTGCTTTGCACTTTCAAAATAGGCTTTTCAAGTGAGATTGACTGTAACTATTTTAGATTTTAACTAAAAACAAGTGTTAATTTTGTCAACATCACCCAAAAAACAGGCTCATAGTAGTCTTTTTGTTATCTTACGGTTGACAAGCTTAACAGTCTTTTAACCATCTAACAAACAGCTTTCTCCGTGTGATCAATTATTTAAGACTCTCGCTCTTACATCATTACTTCTGCAAGGAGAGGAGGTGTTTCAATAGGAGGATCTACCATTAAAGACAATTAACAAGCACTCAGTTTCCTTTGGCAAAGGGAGGACACTCACAAAACACTGTAAAACATTCAAGAATGTAGTTTCTGGTGATGTCTTCACAGTTATACAGAACTAAATATTTCATAACTTCTTGAAGTCTAACAAAAAACGAGGCATTGGCTTTTCAGGCTGTCAGGAATGATGTTTTGTTTTCATACAAAGTGCTCAGTATATGTTAAATTATTTCTACTCCAGATGGGAATCAGACTGTACTCTTGAAATTACCCTGCTATAAAAACATTGAAAAGATTGTGTTTGTCCAACATCACTATTACGGTCACTAAACAAGAATTAAAAATAAGGCATTTTTGAGAATGTATGTTACAAAAATGAGTGGTGATCCAGAACACGGAATATGATAAATCTGCAAAGCACAAAGCATGCATTCAAACTCGAACTGTGAAGCAAAGAGGAATTTTCATTGTGAATGCAACAGAAACTGTAAATCAATTCCTTAAAAGCCAACAGTCTGAGTTAAGGGCTGCAGGAATCACAGCCGAACGGGGTGTGCAGAATACTACAGATTTCCATCCTGGCATAGCAAGTTAAAGATCTGCGATGGAGAGTCACACTCCTCTGTTGTTACCAGGAGGTAATTATACAACACTATTTCTAATGATGGAGTCCCAAAGCAATGCTTCTCCTCTTCCCAGTGGAAAATATCTTTTGAAGCAAAGAGTGGCTGTGGGATTCAAGAGGAGGGAAAACACATACCATAAAATATAATTAAAAATTGTGGAGGCTGCCTATGACAAGAATAACCATAAAAAACAGATACAAACCAGCTGGCTGTTAACAACTCCTGAGTTATAAAAATCTTAACCTGCTGTAAAGCACTCAATTCGATTTACATAACCACAGAGCTGACATTCCTTTTAGGCTCCTCTGCTGGGGATTATTTTGACATGTTTTAAGGCAGCATAAAAAGCAACTGTGAAAGGAAGACATGTATCATCTTACATAAAAATTCATTCTTGCCTTAAGATTGGACTTACACACTTTAATCCCAGCATCTTTACTGAAACTGGAAAATATCTTCAATGGCTACTGGTGATTCAATTTTATAACATTATCCCTTTGGTGCTCATATTTTTGATAAAGTTGATAGTGCATGTATACACATAAACAAACAGAAAGAAAAAATCTATACAATCACAGAAGCTTAAGTTTTGCTATTACTGCACAAAATATCAACCCCACTAGAACTCACTACAGAGCTCAGCATATCTAGTCTTAGATAGATTATGTTGCTTAAGATTGCAACTGGCCTTTGCTAAACAAGAAAAGCATTTCTTAGGAACGTAATGATGCAGACAGCATTTTACACAACTAACACAGCTTGCTGTAGGGAATTAAAATAAACAAAATAAAATAAAATCAATCTTACACTGAGTGAAGTTTTGATGTATAAGTGCTGGCAGCTTACATTGCCCAGAGCACAGAACGAGTTTTGCCATTTGATAATTTGCTTGATTCACTGTGCTGCCTCATGCAGGGCATTTTATGCCTGATTTATGTTTAATCGAGTCACCTGCTTAATGTTAAGGAGGGTCACAGTTAGATAGAAGGGTTACGACCATATAAGGCTTTCAACATCTTCCAGTTTGACATAAGAAATGGGTGTAAGTGTTAGAGGTCAACCTTTTTCTTTTATTTTGATTTAATGTTCTCTATGGAATATTGCATAAAACATTAATGTACCACAAAACCAATTTGATTCCCTTTTGAAATGCAGTAGGCAAATATGGATTAAGAGACTCAAAACACTGACAAAATAAAATAAAAGCAATCTACAGTCTAAATGATCATGTATATGTGAGGGGTTTTTACGGCTTATAAGATACATCCTTACTTATACAAAAATTAATATAAGTTCTCCTTTTAATAGATAAGCAATCAAAATTTAGTCTGGTGTCTCAGAAAAATAAAGACTTTAAAGACAAAAGAACCATAAAGTTTTAATATGACTGAAGTGTCCAGGTTTACTACTCAGGCTAGATGTTCATGTTTTTAAACATATAAAACCAGATCTTAGAATTATCAGCATTTTCTTTGCAATAATGATATGAGAAATGACTTCCATATTTAATAAATAAAACTAAATGTGGAAAACTACTACTGACTGGAGAACTTACACAAATCTGATCTTTCTCTCAGTGTTTCCACATGCTGAAAAGTACTGCAGGACATTATGAATTTTGAGATTAAAGTTCTTCCATATAGCACTGAAAAAAAATAGACATTGTGCCAAATAAGGTATTTAAAGATGTGCTTTTCAGGAGGAACTATTACAGTTAGCAGATGGAATTCAGCACTAACCAGTTTGGAGAGATTTATCAGTCTTTTAAGTGCACTAAAGTATGTACATGTTATGCCATGAACACAATTACTGGAACCCAATAACAGACACAATTCACAGTGAATCCAGAGGTATATCAGAAGTTTCAGTCCTTGGCTAAAACGTGATTTGTTTGACTGCTAAATTGCATGTGTGTGATATACAACTTCTTGTGCAAACGAAAAGAGTAAGTATTCCCTTATTTCTTTCTATTACTATGGCCAGAATAGACTAACCTTCTTCAAATACTTTAAAACATACTAATAATTTCCAAAGGTTCATTTAAGGGAAAATGTACAGACACAATTTTGCACCCACATATTTAAAATAATTTACCTACGCTGACAGCTTCACCCAGCTAATTTTAAATTAACCTTCTAAAATTTAATCATTCAGACCAAACTCTTCATCTAGGCTGCCTATAGTCAAAGAAGAGACACAGACATTTCCAGGGTGATTCAAGTTGGCCCATTTTATACTGATTTGTATCACTCTCTAGAGATGTCTGCTACTTTCCACTGGCCATGAAAAGAGATGAATTGTTAAGATTCCAACAGCTACATTTCAGACATATTAGCAGATGAATCTCCTCCTTGATAGCTAACTTCTTACATGGCTAAAGCTAAGGAAAATAATATTCTTTTCTCAGATAGCAAAAATATAATGAAGATAAATGCCTGTATGCTTTCCGTTTCAGTAGAAATGTAATCAATCTGGTTTGGAATTCTATTTCTAGTTACATATTTCCTTTAAAATTAGTTTTCTGTTCAGAAAAAAAAAAGCTAGTACAAAACTATCTCAACATCCTCTATACTTGATTAAAAACTTCTGCTTTATAGAAGTTTTAAAAAATTTAGTCATTAAAAAAAAAGTAAAAAAACAAAGTTTCAAAATTATATATGTTTTGTATTGTTCTGTAAGAAGAAAACAATTTCTGTTAAACACACTTTCTTTCCTTCTTTCTTTCAATGACTATTTTTAAAGAAATATTTTTAAAATAGACCCTGATGGACAAGAGAGAATAAAATCTACTTTGAATTCTATTAGTTTTCATACCTTCTATCAGTTTCTGTCAAACATTTTGCCAGTTATTTTTTCCTCAGTTCTAGTTCCTATTAAAATCAAATTAGGGAGGCAAACTGATTTCACAATATAAATATTCACCTTCTAATCAAAATCTAGATTTAATGCCAGAGTACATATTGCTAACGAATGCAAAGCATCTACAGAAATGAGCACTCTCCAGCTGGATTACGGGCACAATCTGGCCCAATCAGCAGTAACTGGGTTATCAGTAGGAACTCTACTGAACAAGACACTTAGTGGTTGGTCCCAAAAGTTATCTCCATGCCTTGAATTAGAGGTAGAAATCAGCTGCAGAACAGGACAGCAGCAAATGTCCCAGGCACTTTCATATAACACAGAATCCACCACACCACTGTGCTGTTCATTGCTGCATAGAAAAACCTGAGAATTTTAACTCATCAGAGCATAGAGAAAATCTAAAACATGCTCAGAAAGATGTAGTTCCATTCACCTGAGTAAACCTAAAGGGATGATATTCAGTGATTATTATGGGCCTATTTATTTCATTTAGTGGAGCACAGTAGTGAGATACCTGAATTAGCATGTTCACATGGTACATACATTACACAAAGGTACTAACTCTGGAATGGGAACTCTTTTATCATATTATAATTGTGATGCACCCAGGATGATAAGGAATAGTCTCTTTTAGATTTTAATATTCTCTTAATTCCGCCTTCATAGAGGCAGTGGCAGACCAAAGAGGGAGAAGTACTTGAAACTATTTCCTACTTTGAAAAGAACTTAGGAAAATCTGCCAGCTTTTTCTCTCCTTCTGGCTGTCAGGTCAGGCTGAAACTGTTTTAATTCTGTGCCCAGAAAGTTCTGTTCTCAGTAGCACACACTCTAAATAAAGTGCTCTTACATAGTATATTTCACCAAAAAAAAAAAAGTAGATGGCAACAGCAAGGAATGGAGTGTGGAATTCTGAAAGCCTCAGCCTCAAAGACATGTCCACTGTCCATGCTGGTAAGAATTATGCAATTCCAGCTCTATGTATCAAATGTTAAACTTATACTAAGAAGGAAAGAAAAGAAAAGTTATTTAAAAGAGAAATTGGCAAAGTGTTCATAAGAATTACAATTTTAAAAGAACTGTGAAAAGTCTCATTATAGAACTTTAAACAGGATGGGGCTTGTGAACAGCCCTTTTTGATCCTGTGCACCACAAATAGTATTTTCATGCTATGACAGAGATTTAGCTCTGCATTTAGCAAGTATTTTTCAAGAATATGTTATTGTAAACCAATGCAAAGACACCACAAAAAGGTATATTTTTCAAAATATGTCTTAAAATGTTCCTTTTTTTTTTTGTATCAGTTATACAAAGTTTAAAGATTTCTCATTAAGCAGCCTCAGGAAGTGAGATTTCTTCTTGAAGATGTATGCAGTACATATGAAAGAAAACCAATGCAATTCAAAACAATTACATCATCTGAAAATTTTCCTAGAAGCTCCTAGGAAGCAGGAGGAAGCGAAGAATAAAAAAAGGGGGTAAGAATCCAGGTTCATATTTTCTTCAGACATTTGGCAAAAGAGACTTAAGAGGCCTTTAGGAGAAATTATGTGCTATGTTAGCACTGGAAATCCCTTTTCTTTTGCTATGTATTTATCTATCATTGTTTAGTGTTTTTCATCTTTTCTTTAAAAGAACATTACCTAATGGCATTCCTCCCAGATTTACTAGAATAATAGAAGTAATAAATCTGTCAAGCTTGAAGCAACAGTATTAAGGTGTCTACAATGAATCTAATAATCTTGCCAAAATACAGTTACATAACTTGATTTAATTTTTGGTCAGCCTTGAAGTGGTCAGGCAGTTGGATTACATGATTGTTGTAGGTCCCTTTCAACTGAAATATTCTGTTTTATTGTAGTCTATATTTTATGCATATTATAGACATAAAAGCAAAACCAGAAAGTGAAATTTAAGTGAGCATCTTTATTTTGATGTTTGATATGGTGAAGAGGTAACAGTGTAAAGTGGAAAGGAACTTCAAGAGGACAGAATTCAGACAAATCTCAAAGTCACTAACTTTTGAAAAATGAGAGGAAGGGATGTATATACATTCTCTTTAGAAGACAGTGTAGTGGCCAAAACTTAGTCACTTAATCAATACTATTCAAAGAAATGAGGAAGCCTCAAACCACACACCCTGATATCAATACCCTCTTCCCAAAAATAAATTGATTAGGATAATCAGCTCCCAAAGCTTCTCTGAAAAAAATGTTGAGATCTAGGTGACAGGATATCATGGAAGATAGCATGATTTTTGAATACAGAGTAAGGGTAGCAGAAACCATACCAAATCAACAAATAAAAAGTGAAAGAATCAGATAGTAAACTGGTAGAAATAATCCCCACAAGTAACCATAGGAACAGCGCTATACAAAAAGTGAGCTGGAGCTAAGCAATGCGTGAGATGCTCACATGTAATGACTGAGGATGAAATGAAGAGGCTTTTACTGGGAGCAGGCCACAGATGGATCCATGTTAAGTGAACAAATACAATTAGATCATGAATAATTCTAAAAGGAGCAATGAAGCAGACTCAAACGCAGCTCCAAAAGACAGCGTTATCTCAGAGGTTATATAAACAGTTCGGAATTACACAGGAAAACAAAAAAAAGCCCCACTTAGCACAATTTTTTTTACACAAAAAAAAGAGGATTTTCCACAGGCAGACTAAATAAAGTTTCTGTGGTTTCACTGAATTAAAACAGTCCAAGATGTGAAACAGAAATTAAGTTAAATCCATTGGCAATAACCTTCACCCAACTTGATTACGAGTTATATAAGGGCTACATTAAATATCCTTCTGTTTTGCCTATGCCCTACTTTAATCTGGGCTATCTACTGAATCTATTAACTTACTTGATTACTTAATAAAAAATAAAGTCTGAAAAATAAATAAAAGTTCTGAAAAGATATATCATTACTTCTAATATAAAATCCTGGTATTCTTTTTAACTTTTAAAGTGCCAGTCCATTGCCCAAAGAAAGTTCTATGAAACTCTTGCCTGATCAGCTAGACAGGATGAGGCAATTAAATATTTGGAATGAATGGCAAGGGAAAACATCTCAGGGAGATTCTTGTTAGTATTTACTGTTATTCTTAATTTATTGTTACTCCTTCCAGAAAAATTTCTTTTCATTATTAAAGGTTTAATTAAATAAATCTGAGTATTGAATGATGTAGGTTTGAGAAAGGAAAGAGAAGAAGGATGATATATTAAAATACTCATTCTTACCAGAGTTCTGTGAGTTTATGAAGCAACATTTATATAGTTCAAGATTCATGCCAAGGCTAAATCTGTATAATCTGGAATTGGTGAAACTTCCAGCACTCATTAAGGAAAATGTCTCACATTAGGATGAATGAAGAATTACATATTCCAGTCCTTCTATAAGTGTTCAGGGGAGAGTTGAAAATAAGTCACAAAGGTGAGATTCTAGACTACTTGTAGAAAATTCTAAAATACATTTTCACATAGAATAAAAGTAAATATTTTCTCAGATAATGTGACTTGGAAATCAAGAGATTTTGAGAAAATAATGTCTCGATACCAAGTTTAATATTTCGACTAATATAATCAAATTCACTACTGGTAATATGAGTTGAGATTCCGTTAAACAATTGGAAAACTAAACTCATCATAAAACCCTGTAGTAGTAGTAGTAGTAGTAGTAATAGCAGTAATAATAACAACAATTGCTATAAAGACAGCAGCTAACAACTACCAAATAATTTAAAAGCAAGTATTTTTCTTCAGAAAATTATACAGACAGAAGTCTGGTTTAAAAAATGTATGAATTGTTATCCATAACTTTAAATCCCAGAAAGTAGCAGTTACGGGGCATAAAAATGTAATTGATCTCAAGATGACTCTATATTTTCCACAAAAACAAAGAATTATTTAAAATATTTGTTTCCAAGTACAAAATCATCTAACAATTCCTTGAATTTCTAAAATGATGTGGATATGGTAATTATGCCATGTTTGCACTGAATGCTTCTTTTTTTGCACAAGGATAAAGGCAATATACATAAAGAAAATGTATATTTATTTTCTTCTTTATCATTGTGAAGTTAGTTTGGAGTCTTCCGAACAAGAGGAAGAAAAGGGGAAAGGTAAATTCAAAATATCAAGACTTTACTCCAGGAGCAGAGAAGAAAGCAACTAAATAATCAAAAAAATAAAAGATTCTGCAAGAAATTTTAATGAAAAAAAACCATCATCTTTAATACACAATGGACAAATTGTACCCAGCTATTGAACAGAAGGTGGAGAAATCAAGTTGCTTTTACTTAAAACAGAACTTCCATATAAGCATTTTTAATTGCTTTCAGATGCTTTTAGACTGCAGTAGTGATTAACTTCATTCAGCAGACATAAGTGCTTGTGTTCTAAAAGCCTGAGAGTCTTTGGCACTTGGTCGAATAAAAGATAAAGATAAAACTTCCATAAAAACTTTGTCTGTAGTTTCTTTAAACAAAAACCACATTGGAAACTCAACAAGAAAGACATTCAACCTAGTAGTGATTTTGTAGAATAGCGACAATACATGTTCTGTAATTGGCCAAGGACAGTACAAGAAAAAAAACTGGTCAGGAACTCTTCCTTGGGAAAAGATATGGACCAATTTTTTTCCTTAAGTTGTGAATGATTGTAATAAGAAATGGATTTTGGATGTGCAGTTGTAAGCTACAGGATGCATGCCTACCATCCAAGGTAAAAAATCACTCTGAACTGGTTTATTTATCATTAATTTATTGGCACACATGTTAGCTATGAAAGTCACATCCTTCAGAGGAATCATAGCCTAAACAGTACAATCCCTTGCCCAGACTTTTCCTGGTGAGCAAGCATTTGGGAATTTTTTCATTTAATTTAAGGATTCTCTACTATGGTAATAGTAACTTATTTTGATTCTACATACATGTCAGCTCCTGACAGTCTTTCCCTATAAAATTTTAGCCTGTGTGATAATAGAGAAAAAAAAAATTCAGAGAAAGCCATGTAATTTACATTTTATATAAGGATGTTCTTATGGCTGGTTTTTTTTTTTTTTTTTAAATCCATATCCTATTTCATAAGGAGTTAGTCCATATTCCACAAAGAGGATGCCCACAAAGGCAAAAGTGCTATATTTTTTGTCATTCACCTCTAGGAGTATAGTGCCCTCAGTGTGTTAAGCATCTGCATACCTGAGACATCAAAGCCTGAATATAACCTGAGCTTTCAACAGAGGAAAAAAAATTACTTTAAGAATTGTTTTGTCACACAGTTCCTGAGTGCACAGGAACCACTGTTTTCTTCCACTTCAATGAAATATTAATCTAGTAGAATCTTTTGAGATACTTCTCAAATCAAATGTACTGCTTGACAAAAAAGTCACCTTTATCTTCTCAAACACTTGCACCAAATATTGTTTGGATGCTGAAAATCATTTGGGGTTTGAGGGATTTTTTGCTTTTCTTGGTAGTCTGGTACTTAGAAAAATAATGCACTGTTGTGATGTAGTAAGTAATTTGGTTATCAAACCACTCAAGTTACACTGTTCTTTTACTCCCATATTCATATGCATTTATTAAGCAAGGGTACAGGGAAAGTCTATCATTCTCTGCACTGTGTTAAGCAGCTTTTCTCACTATCTGAAGTCCCAGTTTAAGTTACATTACAGAGCCAGTATTCTAATGCAATAATTACATTTAGATCTCTGTATGTTGGACTGATGCATCATAGCGTGTGAATTCATAATGACTCAGTTTACTGTCAAAAGAAAATATAAAAGTGACTTCATTCTTTTTAGTAGAGCTGTTGCTTATCTAAGATCATACCCTGATGTTATGGTTCCTAGCAAGGTAAGTCTCTTTCCTTCTCTCCATCAACACAGCTTCCTTTCCCACTTTCCATCCCTCTTAGCCTTCGCAATTGCTGTCTCAGGCACACATCAACCAACCAACATATCTGCCTAAGTCTGCATTTTGAAGGAATAAGAGAAGTCTTCTCACATAAAATGAGGTTTTCAAACTGAGCATGTTGAATGCATGGAAACTCAGACCACCAGCTCAGGTTTTCATAAACCACAAGCTCTTGGAAGCAGCTCCGTGAGCAATATCTGATTGGTTTCTGTTTGGCAACACAATTCATCAGCACATGAACTGTTACAAAATGTGCTTAACTTCACATCACTAAACAGTTCTGACTCTGATTTCCAAACAGGAAGGAAAATGTTAAGGGATTCTCAGATGATATGGAATCAAGTTTGAATAATATGGCCTTGTAATCCTGAACTTGAACCAGAACAACCTTCTTTTTCAAAAACCTTTTCCCAGTTACGACTACTTTATGATAACTCTAATATATTGCACAGGACAACATTAGTAACAACAGTACAGTGCATTGTGAACAACTGATAGTGGATTCATTACAATTCTGATAGCATGCTATTGTGCCTTGCACAATTCATGCAGGCAATGTTCCTAGAGCTATAAGTCATGAGGATGATTCACAGTGGCTAGTTCTCCTTGGAAAACTACATTCATAGAATCATAGAATCTGCTGAGTTGGAAGAGACCCATCAGGATAATTGAATCCAACTCCTGTACCTGTGCAGGACACCCCCAGAGCCTGAGAAGAAATTAATTTAGTACTTAGATACTTAAGTTTTTTGACTTGAGTCGTAGTCTTCTAAGGATTCTCAGACAAAATAATCTTTCCTTGCATACTTTTCCTGAAATTACCAATTACTTGATCAAATTCTGAAGTCCATCATATATCATATAACAAAAAACACGTTGGGGTACCTGACATATTTTCTGGAAATTCCCTTCATATTTAAGTCCTTGCATGAAAACTGCAAAACTCCACAGCAGATAGATTGCTCTTAACCAGGAAACAATCATATTAAATAATGACATTTGACACTGCCTTCCCCCGAAAAAACCAAACTGAGTGAAAAACATTAAGCTTCAGTTTTTTCCTGTACTTTAGAGAATCCTCAAATATACGATAATGAAATGAAATCATGGACCATAACTTCTGAATATATAAATTTGAAGGGGTATTTTTGTTGAATGCAGCATGTAGCACTGGTAGCAAATCAAACATAAAATCAAGAGAAAAAAATCATTCAGCCTTCATTGAGCATGTCATGCAAGGACATAAGTAGTCTAACTCTGCAGGAAAGGAGCTGGGCACCTCCACAGCATTCAGGAACTTCACGTGGCCGCGATGACACAGAACTGCGGTCAGCAACGTGATGGAACTGAGCTTTGTACCAGCCCTTGCTATGCTCGCCCTAAGAACTACCATGTTCCTATTCTGCTACATCAATCAACACCATTCAGATAAGGGACCAAAGTGTTTGCAAGACTGAGATATTACTCCAAATTCAACAGCTCAGGTTTATTTCTAGTGGCAGCGTTTAACAAAATGATACTCTGTATTTCATGTTTAAAATGACAATGTGTTGTTTGCTCTACAAAAGGTTCGTTTTGAACAAATTAAGAGATTAAATGATTTGGAATCAAATTATTTTGGCTGAACATTCTCACTAAAAAGCAAGAGTGGGTGGAAAACCAACAGGTTTATTATATGAAAAACTGTAAATACAGGATTATGATTATCTTGATGCTTTTCTATTGAAAGACTGCCTGAAATCTGAGCAACAAGAAAATCTCAGTATAACCCACCAGTGAGAAGCTTACAATTTGAATAATTTAATTTTAAGAAACAATCAGCATATTCTGCCATATATATTTTTTAATTTTTTTTTTTCAATTACAATTAATAGAATGTTGGTATTCAGAAAGCTATAGAAACATTTCCATTACTAGGTCCTAATGTAGTCGCTGATAACTTCACCACATACTTGCCTTTAAGAATAAGGTTTTAATTGCTTTCTTTTGAATCTGGAATTTGGTGTTTTGTTTGTTTTTAATTTTGTTTCAGTTTACATATTACTTGTTTTACAGAAAACTGTTATGATAACGTACTGTTAATTAAATATTGTTCTGAAAAGTGGGGGGCTTTTTCTCACAAGGTGTTTAATGTACTTCTATTATTGGAGACAGGAAACTGGAACTGGCGAGAGGGTCCCTTCCAAAGCCAGAAACTTTCTTTTTTATGATCATGTTAAACCTATCCTGAAAAGCTGCTTACATATGAAAATTATCACATATCACTAAAGACTTATCTAATATCTTCTAGGAGTTAATCTTTACAGAATATGATCATTCAACTGGGATTCTATGTAACTGCTACAGGCAGAGCATTCTTATGGGGAAATTCAGAAATCAATACTCTTATGAACATAGCTTTCAGAAGGCAAAATTATTCTGTGGTCCAGGAAGAATCAAAAAACTTTTATCTCAGGTTTTCTACTAAAAGGCAATAAATGTGCATATCACAACCTAATATGAGTACTCACAAGATACAAGTAGAAGATTCACTAGCCTATAACTAAACTGTAAGGCAACTTCTCTTCGCTTCTCCTTGAGCACCTTGAGCGTGTCAAAGTACATGACTCTCCTGGCTGCTTAAATATTTAATCCCAGAGCCTCTTTTGAAGTGAACCAACTTGTTGCCTTTACATCAAAAAAGCTGGGAGCATTTCTGGAAAGAGTTCAATCTAGGGATGGCTCTCAACAGGCAGTGGGTGAACCTGCATGAGCTGCGACTCTGACACCGTTTTCCAACAGTATCTTTTAGGCTTTGAGTATATGTAGTGTCATAGGATACAATGCTGCAAAATGTAGAAGTTCTTCTTGAGTAAAAGTTTTTAATAAAAAAGGTTCCATTTCTGCAAGTAATTCTTGGTTTTAAAACAATTTTATGACTGAAAAATGTAAGGGACTCACCAGAAGTTAAAACCAGTGAGCTTCCAGAAGCAGCTTTCAGTGATAAATCCTCTTGTGATAAAGAGAGAATATAGCTAGCCATTCAGTGGGATGATAGTATGACAAAATTATGACTGTTTTCAGGAGATGACAGGTGGACTGAATTACACCTTAATTATTATTTTAAAAACTATGATCAAATACATTTACAGAGTTGAGTCAGTTTATTTTCCCACTGATACATCAACTAGTGAGCACGACAGAAGCTTTCACATTAATTATAATGACTACTTCCTTAATGAAGTGCAAAAATGTTTTCTGTAATTTGATTCAGTCTCTTGAATTAGGTTACAGTTTGTCACTCTGAAAGCAGGACTTTGTTGTTTATTCTTACAGTAAGTTAGTTCAGCCCCAACAGATAAACAGCTTATCATCCTATAACACCAATCAAAACCAATGTTAATGATAAAAATGATTTAACACTAATAACCAAAACACTGTGTTAACATGGAATGTATTTTAAAATAAGTAAGCAACAGCCACTCAGTTTTATCAATGTCTATTTTTTTAACCAACACAGGATCTCAAAAGTACCCAGTGCATAAAATAAATAACTGAATAATAGATTTGTTTCTCAAAATTACTATGTAATTCAAATTTACAGTTTCTAGTATCTCAAATACTCACAGAAATCATCTCTTCATTTCAATAAGTTAAATACATTCTTAAGACCTTACAGGATTGAGCCTATCAGGAGGATATACACGTTTTATTTCTTGGCAATATGATGTGGATAGAGTAACAGTGATAATTATATTTTAACCATTCTTTCAGTCTGCCTAATACTACATCAATAACTGTGAGCCAGAGAAAATGAAATTATTTAATTATGTGATTAATCTTTCTTTAACCACCAAATAATTTCATCATCTACTTTAGCAAAAACATTACCACACTTTATCAATCGCTGCATCTGTGAATGACATTTGTCCTCCAAGCCAAAATAATCTGTACAAAACCTTTCAACTCCCTCCTTATTTTAATTCCCCGTAAAAACGATTCGTGGTATAAAACAAGATGGAAGTTGGAACATACTTATATTGATTCAGGTCCATAGCAAGAGAGAAAATAAGGACAAGATTAGAAATTACATCTTGAGATTGCCACTTAAGAAAAGAAAAAGAATGGTTTAATAGAGGAGAGCAGTTATAATTCATACACACGAAACATTTCAGAGGAAGCTTGCACTGGAAGAGTCTGGTATCAGATGTGGAATAGTTGTATAGAAGTACTTATCATAAAGCAAACCTGTTCAAAATAATAATAGTAACAGAACAATAATTAATCAGATTAATTTAATTTAAAAGTAATATAATAAATTAAACAAGCTTTGAAATTACTTTTTTTAATTGACAAAGATATATCAATAGATATATATCAATATATGAAGGAGCATTTTTATCCTGCCCTATATCAACGATTTCCAGAAATATTTTATATTCTCATTTTATCTTTGAAAGATGCAGTTCCTGAAATAAGCACAAGAGATTGCAGTTACTCATTTTGTCATCTGTAGATTTCAGACTCAGTAGGCCAAGCTGCAGAAGAATTAAGTCTGGAGTTTTACAAGCAGCTTCAAAACCTAAAATACTGAAGAAGAATTACCAAAATAATTAGAAAAGTGAAGAAAATTGCTTTTCATTATTTGTATGAAAAATAATGGAAATATTTTATATGTTATATAGCTAGTCCAGACAATAAAAGTATAGACCACAATGCATATCATACACTCAGGACATACAGCACTTCCTTTCCAATTGATCACAATTACAATTACCTACTGTTTCAACTTCAGACAACTTTTGAAGCACATTAGCCAAGAAAAGAGCTGCAGTACAGAGAGACAGCAGGTCAAAGTTAACTATCACGAACTATCCAGTTTTGGAAGGATTTCAAGGCGTTACCTAGATAAACTGGAAAAGTCAGTACAACTGTTTGAGCTTCCACCAAACTCTTTCTTCTGACTACATGATTTGTAACATAGGCAGATTTTAATTCTCTGGACAATTCATGAAGCTCTTCATTTCCTGTTATTACACATTTCTCGTTTTGTCACAGTATCAAAGGTCCTATATATTTATTTTCATAAATATAAGATTATCTTTTGTGAGGTGATCAATCTTTGGGAGCATTCTGTAGATCAGCAACTGTAGGTAATATTTAATTGTAATAAAATGGACAGAATATCAACTGAGGGATGATCTTCACTTCTTCAATTTATAATTAACTCAAAAAAATGTGGATTATTATTCCTTTTTTCTCTTTTATATTCCTTCTCTATATTATTCGTACATCTCATCTTAGTCCCTGAATACTTCCATAAAGCAAGTTCATTCTAAGTGATGATGCAATGTGCTCTGCACGTGTTTTCAGAATTTATATCAGTGATATAAAATATTTTCCAGGGTTTCTGAACTTGGCCTCCTACAAAAATATACACTCCTGGAATGTCATGAGAAATCTCAGCATACAGTTTAATACCAATATTATTTGCACACATAAAGAATACATACAGAACCAGTCTCTTTAGAAATCAAGATTACCATCTTTAAGTCTCTATTTCTGTATTATCTAGCACATTTCAAAAAAAAGGAAAATTTTCAAGGAAAAATCGTGCAGTAAATTGTAGCATTGTGTGTCCTAGATATACCTAATAATTGCAGATCTCTATACTTAAAGAGCATTAAATAGCACATAATTGTTTGTGTGATCACTTACACATTTTATAGGCAGGAAGGAAACTTAGTTATTATACTCAGATTATTAAATCAATCAGAAAGCTTAAAAAGAAGTTATTACCAAAAAAAAAAAAAAAGTAACAGAGAGAGAAGGGGTAGAAAGCACTTAATAATCTGGTAATTTTGTTTTTTCTGCTTAGAGCTGGATCCTAACAGGAAATTCACATCTCACAAACTTCTCAAATAAAGAACCATCTTTTGGAATTCCTGACATATCAAGAGAGACTGAGAGAGCTGGGACTCTTCAGCCTGGAAAAGACGTGGGGGTATCTTGCTAATGTGTATGAAAACTTGGTAAGGACAGAGATGAAGCCAGACTCTTCTCAAGTGTGACCCAAGAAACAAAAATTGAAATGCAGGAAATTCCATTGAAAAGTAAAAAAACTCCAACATTATTTTGAGAGTAGTCAAACACTGGAAAAAGCTGCAGAGAGACATCTATCTTCAAAGATACCTACAGAATCTCAAGTGTGCCCAGCCCTGAACAACCTGCTCCGCGTGATATTACTTTGACCAGGAGAGGTTGGACTAGGTGACCTCCAGTGGTGCCTGATAACCTCAAATGGTCAGTGGTTTTCTGTATATACAGTCAGAATATGGAGTAATATTTTATAATCAGCAAGATTTGTCTTGTGTCAACAAATGTGGCAGCACATAACAGCGGCACCTACATCATCTACTGCAGTTACTGCAGTCTTGACTTGGGTAGTAGTTTGGGTACTTATTTACAATGTAGACCCACAGATGTTCATTGTTTTGAACTCATAAGGTCAGATTGTAAGCCTATTTTTATATTTGCCTGTCTATAAAATGTTGGAATGGCTGTCATGTAGCGCTGCTGTCATGATGCTCTTTATCTTTGCTGAACCTTTGCATACCTCATGGAACACTAGACCCCAGAGCTTGCTTCTATCAGTATTATTGTTTGCATTTTTTGTCCTGTTTGAGACTCAATACCACCACAATGGGAAAAAAACCATACCACTGCTTCTGTTGTGGTAAGCCATGTAATGTGAAACCAGTTCAAATGTAATAGCGATTGCATTTAAACCTTTCTTCTTTTGTAAGAGACTCACAAAGCATTACCATCCTAAAAGCATTTGATGAATGATAATCTTATATATGCCTATTTTCTTTAATTTTGAATTATTTTCTTCTATTTTTTTATCATCATTTTAAAAAGATCTGCATCTGGTTTTGTGGGTTTATACTCTAAGAAATTGGATCTCTGGTTTTAGTACCATATATTTTTATTGTTAACTTGTTATGACCAGCTTTAAAGGACTAGAGAGGAATTGGATACTTTTAGGCATTAGTTGTGGTTTTAAACTGCTTTCTTAAAATAAAAAATCAAGAGGCGATCTGCTCTTAGATATTAACTGTAATACAAAACCCTAAACGATACTGCTGACAAGGTTTCTTTTCCTGTCTCCCTCTTTTTGTCCTGCTTATTTGTCTCTGACTTCTTTCATCTCCTTTCTACTTTTCACATGCATTTTTTTCTTTGATATTTTCCTGCCTTACTTCCCCAAATAATTTCCCTTTGCTCCTGCAATTTTTGATCTCTGCCTCATGAACACGAGTGTTTCCGCCTTATAAAAACTTTCGTTCTCTCCCCACACAGATCCCTTCTATTTTTCTCAGGTTGGATTCACTCTGCACGATCTCTATTTTCTATACTAGATTTTTCCCTGTAAATTCTACTGTACAAAGTATTTTAATCCCAATTTTTATTTTTTTTTGGCTAGTCACACCAAGACTACCACTGAGTCCTACTTGCCTCATGTTTTCCCATACTCCCCTATGCTCTGACTCTCATCCCTCCTTCCCTCTCCTTATTTTATACCTCTCTCCTCCTAATCTTTGTTGTCTCACCTTTCTTCATTTTGTCACTCATCTTCATCTTTAAAAAATTATAACTTTCAAATAAAATATTTCTAGCTGTGTGTATATCTCACCATGTAAAGCAGCTCCTGAGCCTAAGGTCAAAGTACAGGCCCTCTTTTGTCCACTGAGCTAAGCTTTCTTCACTATCCTCCTTCCTGCAGACAATGTATTTACATTCAAACAGTTTCTGATATTTGGTGTTTCCTGAACTGAGCATTTCTTTTGAGCATGTTAGTCATCTGTGACCAAAACCATGCTGAGGATCATGCTCATACTCAGAGAGATGTGATCATGGGCATGTACTCAAACATCCACCCATCCACCTGGTCCACAAGATCAAGTAATCTTCCTCTCTATTTGATCTGTCTATTTAATTATCTTTCCTTTGTCTTAGAGAAAATCAGTGGTAGAGATTGAGATGTGCAAATAAGTGGGAAATGACTGGGGAAGAAGTGGAAGCTCAGTTGGAATTTCCTGAAACAAGTCGAGAGTTTAACTGGTCTGTAATGTGAAGAGAGAGAATGTGGTCCCACCAGCAGCTTGACTATTGGGTGTCTCCCTCTTTAGGTGACTGTTCATCTCCTCCCTGCAATACAACCTTTCTGAATTTCACTATGTCTAAGAGCAGGCCACTGCTAGGAGATGGAACAGTAACTTTCAAAAGAAAATAGTAGTATGAGAAACAGATTGTTACAGGACTTTATATTAGAGTAAGGCCTCAGGAGACATATCAAAAATAGAATTTCAGGATGAAAAATTAAGAAAGACATGTGTGCAGCATGGAGTTATTTTAACTAACTCGGTTTCTTCAGGCAACTATATTCATGATGACATTATCTAATGAAGCAAAGCAGCAAAAAAAAAGCAGAAGATATCTGATCTATTAAAAATGAATAGGGAGATTATTGTCTAATGATAGGTATGCTTTGAAAGGTTTTTGTTTACAAAGAAAAAGAACAGGGGGGAAAATCATAAAGGATTATTATTTGTTCAGTTATTTTGAAGTACTAAGCTGCCACAATTTCCAGATATACAATATGTTTGTGTACCCATAATGAGACATTAGGAGAACTATTGTGATATTTGTCTGCTGCTTTTCTAGACTGTTAATCTACTAACAAGTGGATTTAAGCCATGAATTCCAACGATTGCCCAGGTGAAGATGTTTCTAGCGATCCTACCTGTTGGCGGGATGATTCCAGGAGACATTAGGCCTGGGACAGAATGTGGCATGATATGAGAATTCTCTGGGGAGGTGACACTTTGAGTCCTCTTAGGAGGCCTTCCAGGTCTAGAACTGAAACAAACAAACAAAAAAATTTTTACAATTAAGCTGTTGTCTTACACATCATTTCAAAGTTGTTTCAAGTGGTAACATGGACTGTAAATAAATTTGTTTCAAGGACGGTTGCTTTTGCAGTTAGATGTAATAGACTTCCATCACTAATTAGATTACATGCTGAATTCATTTTCCTCATTGAAGATCAGCCGCTCTTGATGCATAATTCATAGCCTGCACCTCGTTACCTGCTTCTTCATATTAATATCTATACACAGTTTGAATTGCCTCGTTTGCATATGCTAAAGTTCTGCATGCAGCCTTCAGCACGAAAATTATGCACTAACTTGTAATAATTATTACAGTCAGCCTGCTATTGATTTATGAGACTTTTAAAAACCAAATATGTGTAGTACTTGTAATGAATGATATTTTAAGGTTCTTCAGGAAATTAAAAGGCAATGGCTGCCTAAGGAAATGTTCTGCTTGTTTGATTTAATACTACAGTTAGCTGGGAGGTGGAATGAAAGAGTGATTCAGACCTATAGCACATTTTTCGATGATATGTTTTATTACTTCGCACTGCTAGCCTGATATCTAGATGATAAATGACAATACATATCTAATGTGTGAAAAGGTCTTGCAATTTCTTTATTTTTTGTCATTTAAAAGATAAGTCAAGTTATCATTTAACCCTTATTCTATTTAAAGTGAAAATCTCACTAAGACACCTTACTTTAAATATACTACTTTATGTCAGAAAGGACTTGGAATTATTTGTACAATATTATTGAGCAACCTCCATCACAGCAGCTTACATATGTCCAGTATGGAAAAATAAAGGGCTTCAGGTTTAAGCACTGCTTGTCTGCTAAATGCTCACATACACAACTTTCCATCTCCTGGACTGCCTAAGTAGCATACCAATTAGATATGGACGACAATGAAAATGCTTATGGCCCACTTACATACAAATATCTACCTGCTCATACAGTGTATATCCAAAGGCTTGTATTCCTATGTACAGATCATAGCATGGTACTATTGTAACATCCTGTAATTGCTCATTTAGGAGACATTGTGGAATAACTTCACAGAATAAGGTCATGTGCTGTTTTAAAACTGCAGTGTTAACCAATGAGCTGCCAACCATTTGAAGTTCTTCATCTGTTTCAGAACAAGAAAGAAAAGAAAGGCGGGTATGAAAGGATTTGCTCCATAGGCCCTCATACTAACAAAACTCTGATCAAGGATAACAGCTTTTCTAGCTATGCTAGGAGTGCAGAATGAGGCAGGTAATAAAAATACCTCTAATTTCTGTTCATATTTGTTTCCATTGTGTTTGGAAATACCTTCTTCTTTTTTCCTTTTTTTTTGGCACCTTCTAAAACCTAACTTTAATAAACCAAAAACAATCAAAGTACAGAGTATTTTCTTGAAGTTTAATGACTCAAGGCATTGAGTCATTAACCTTAACTGATCATTAATTCCCAACTTAATGTCCTGAGCTGAGGTCATTATTAAAATTATAAGCTTGGTAATTTCTTTGATTGGTTTGGGATTTTTGACTTTCTTTAATATAAACAAAATTGTCATATGTTCAAAATTACAAGAAAAACAGTTGTATAGAAAGAACATTGTCTTACTACAACTTACAAAACCAAATTAAGTGTCTTTGGTTTTTCTTTGATATTTCTTTTGTGATTTACAATAAAAATAAACATACCATGAACACACATAAAACTGAACAAAACATTATAGACAGAAATGATCTGATTTAAATGGAGTGTTTCTAATATATTCACCCACCAAAAAATGCTACTGTGTAGGAAAACTTTAATGGTTTCATTTAAGAATCTATGATGAAGTACTGAAATCGCTACTGTGATATGACTATTGAAGGGTCTGACAACAGCATAACAGAACACTAGCAGGGTAATGTGGCACAATGCACAATGTACCAATGACTTCTAGGTCTTTAAAAAAAGCAAGTTCACACCTGCAAAAACTCCCTTTGATGTTTACTACCATGTATAGCCATGGCGAAGCCTGAATGCTTTTGTCTTTGATTTTGAGGAATAAAACCACTCCTCTTCAAAGCCTAAGGGAAGACAGTCATGGATCAAATCTCTAAACAAAGGTCAGCGGCAAATTATAGGTGAGTGATACTGAAATACCCAAGGCAGAACTCTTCCTTTGGTCACCTTCTACAATCAAGTTGCTTATGTTATTGTATACAAAAGGAGGGCTCACACTCAAAGTCATAAACAAGTCCACCAACTCAACTCCATTCCATGATTTATCCCAAAGCTTACCAAGTGTATTCATAAAGTCCTAAACTGCCAATTCCAAACTTACTAATAATATTTCACCCAGTAGATGGTTGGGCACTGAAATAGGCTGCCCAGGAAAGTGGTAATAGCACAAGCCTGATAGTTCAAGGAGTGTTTGGACAATGCTCTTAGGCGCATGGTGTGACTTCAGGATGGTCCTGTGCAGGGCCAGGAGGTGGACTTCATGATCCTTATGGAGCCATTCCAACTCAGTTTATTCTGTGATTCTATGTAAATGAAATTTCTGAGAAGGAAACCTATTTAATCCTGATGGAATTTTTAAGTGACACTAGTTCTAATCTACTATTAACAGGCCTTTATCTATTTAAGATTTTTTTTTCTTATAACAAGGCAGAAAAACACTGTAAGACACATTAAGAATTATTTCTTAAGGCCTGGAAGATCTGATTTAGAGGCACGATAGACTGTGTAATACACAATTAAAAAGAATAAATCTAATTGTCCTTAATAACTGATTAAGTAACAATACTTGACTTAATTTGTTAGTTGTCATTTGTTATGCATTTGCTTCATACTACTAACTTGAAATACTACCATTTTACAAGATTTGTTTTCAAACTAGAAGGCAAGAATTTTGTATGAATCATTACCAAAGTTGAAGGGAAAATGGCATGAAAAAATTACTTTAAAAAATAATCACTTTGATTAGAATTGAAAACTTGCATGTTTTGTAGTTCATTATCATTTTTATAGCTATATGATAAACTCTTTAAAAAAAAATCAAAAGCATAGCAAATTAGTTTAACTATCATAAACAGGATGATAAAAATAGCTTAATAAATCATTTTGTTGGTATTTTTCATAAACTTGAGTATAGTAAAGACCTACTTATTTTTAGATTAGGGCATGTTCATTTTCATTCAAAGATAAGAAACCTTCAAAATACTCATATTCCTATTTTCTATCAAAATCAGTAGATTTGTCTTCAGTATGAAAACAAAATATAATTTAAATAGGTATGAGTTGATTTATTCTGTAACAGATATATTTAAATGCCAGAGCAATGTAATCTTTTCTTCTAGTTGATAACACTGAGCTACAAAAATCGTCATTTAAAATCTGATGATAATACTATTTTTAATTCAAATTTAGATTTTGAATATAAGCTTTTATAGACATATAAAAGACATTGCAAGATTTTGTCTTTTATCTGACTATAATTATTGGAAGAACTACACTGTTTTTTTCTGAAAGTACATTTGACTTCTTATGGAAACGCTAATTATCTCAATGGGTAAACTACTCAAAGAAGACCGATTTTGATTCTGAAGGTGTCTAAAGTCTGGATTTTTTAGAGCTAAGATAAACAGCCAGAAATGCTAAAACCCCAAGAGCCAAAGTAAGTCTTGTGAATACCTAGGCTCATAGTACAGATAAGTCAAGGAGTGTTTTGGGACTCCACAAGACACTGAAGAAACAGCACTACATCTGGAAGTCATAGCTGATCTTCCTGTCTACTGTTTCACTCTTTGAAGAATAAATTAGAGAAAGCAGAAATTAGACAATATCAACAAAGATTCAAGGAAGGCACAAGATTAACCATTTTAAAGACCTGGGGAGTAGTCCATAGGGAAGTTTAGGGTTCCTTGCTTATCCATTAGAAAAGATTTCCAATAGATTGTCACTCTTCTTTTAGAAACATGCATAAGTTAGATATTTTCTGCACTAAAACTTAAATTTTCGTATGTGAAATAACATATGTTGAAGAAGAAAATGAAAGCTTTCTGCAGGACTATGTATTACTAACTTAGTAGTCAAGTTTTTAAAGTGAAGCACCTAAATGTATTTATTCCCATGAAAAGCCATCTGCCTCCTATAAGCTTGTGTCAGTTTGCGATAAAATTTTCAGACATTTTTCAAGCTTTAAAAGACATTCCCACAGACAACTGATCTTTATTTTTGTAGAAATTATCATGATTTATAGTTACAATATGCTGTTACGTGAATGAGGAACTCAAGGTGCAGATTAGTGAATCTTGAAAGTCTCAAATATTTTCTTCACTAACATCAGCTAATTAGATAACCAGAACATTTTCCAGAATGACTGAAAATAAATCCATCAGTTTTCAGCCAGATTTGTGTTTCATCCCTTTAATTTCATAAATACTTCAAGGAATACTATGGCTGTAGCATTTTTATCTTTGAAGAAAAAGCGTGTATATGTCTACTGCACTGTGATTAGCATGAGAAGAAATTGAGAATACATTTAAGGCTAAGAATATTTTTTGGTCTTTTGATCAACATATATTAGTTTTACATCTTTCCTGTCTTACCAAATCTAGAAAACAACAGATGGCTGAATTAAAGAATAAGTGGAAGAATCAATGTCCTTTATCAGTTAAAATATTGTGCTTTGATAATATTTTTTAAGTTTTACATAATTTCAATTGTATTATCAAGTATGAGCTCGCTCCTAGAAATGTTTTGATAGTTCTAAATGATTAAAAGCAGACATAATCAACAGAAAACCTGGACCTGTACAGTCACATGGAAAGAGACAACAGGACAATAGTATGGGCTTTTCTGCTTGGCTTTAAATGTTACCAGGATGCATTCAGCTCTTGTTACTATCTGCCAGAAGACAGACTTGATGTTAAAATTCAAGGGTCTCTCCCTTGAAAGCCTTAGCTATGTAGACCTCCTACTGATTTCTGTTAAGACTTTTGAGCACCAAGGACGGCATTGGCTCCAAAACAGCTGAAATTCTTCATAAGTAGTTTATAACTCTCAGAGCATTTTACAGATGACTAATTGCATGGCAAAACATGTGCTAGGAAACTAAAAGTGTTCCAAAATATTGAGATAATTCTGTGATTTATCTTTATCATGTCCTGGTTTTGAGGAACAATTGTGCAATATTAACATTTGATTAATAAAGCTTAACTCTTTAAAGTTATTTTTATTAAATATATGAAGCCCCCCTAAAGAAAACTGCAAGTCTGACCAGTAGTAAGAAGGCAAACTGCCTCTCCTGACAAAATTAATTAATTTCAGGGTTTGTTTTCTACATTTAAAGTTTTATTTTCAATCTTGTCTGTGAGCAAGTTTAGTGCACAGAAATATTGTTCTTATCTGTAGCTGGGCAAACATGATGCAGTGAAGTTGCCATTGGCCAGACAGTTTTATAATCAGTAGTACTGGGGAGTGGCAGGAAAAGTTATGCTCCAGAAGTGATAGGTAGCAAATCTGTAACAAGCATTTGGTGTATTTATTTAATGTATTTTTTAAGTTCTTAGAACACACTAAAACAGCTTTGAATATCAATGCCAATTGTAGCTACATCAGCATTTATGCATCTCATTTAGGTACATTTTGAAATCTATGCTTTATTTCTCATCTGTTCCATCTCCCCTTAGTGCTTCAAAGCCTGACACAGAACTTTTGACCTCAAAGAAGCTGGCTGAATGAAATTTAGTGGATCAGCCACTGGAAGTAGTTATTATGTGCTCGCCATAAAATGGACAATGCAAAAGGGCTGGAGATGTCACTTGCTGACTTAAAGATAGGGATGCCCTGTGGCAACCTGCAACCACAGGCAGTGGGACCCTTCCCATATGGTATTTCTGGGTTTTGGGATAGCTTCTGTGCTGCTCTCCTCATACGTGCAGCCTTCACACCAGCAAGACTTGAGCCAAGGGTGTGTCAGTACTGAAAAAAAAGGTCTAGGAAGACTGACTAAACCTTTTGTGTAATTTAATTCCTTTGCTTGGAAAACACTTGCTTGCCAAGGTAACCTTCATAAATATTTCTAATGCACTGAACTAGCATTTTAGAGGCAAAAAAATGACAAAGTACATCGATCTAAACCTTATACTTTACTATTTTAGGTTTTCCCCTTCTGCACCCACTCAAGAACACAGCAAAAAAATGCAATTCTCAGACAGAGCATACATTTTTTTTGGCAGTTAGGAAAACAACCATTAGAAGTCACACCATGTCCTTTTTACTTGCAGCAGTCTTGTAAAACAATAAAACTCTCAGTGCAATTACCTTAAATTTATTTTTCTTCTCACAGTTAAACAGAAAATGTTCTCACACAATAATTAGTGCTGAACTCATGATATATTAGGAGTTACTGAAACAGCAAACAATGCTGATAAAAATAAATGCAAAGATCTGTTTCAAAATCTTCATAAAGAAGTGCATGAACGATCTTCAAAAGAATTAGGCTGTGTTACAGGAATGAGCAGCAGAGAAATCATGCTGATGAAATATTATTGCATTTCAGTAAGAGAACACTTTACTACCATTTTTGAGCCAAAATGTCCGGAAGTGGATATTGGGTCAGAAATGCAGTACCAGTTTATCAGTGGAAGAAAAAATAAATGGAAGAAAATGTATTTCACTTCATATCCCATTCCAAAGTCATTGACCACAGTAACACAGGAGCACAGAGTAGTCCTTCGATGCTACTCTTTTGCTGGGGTAGAGAAGACCTTGTTGATTTATTTCTTTTCCTAACAGAACTGTCATGTAAACAGCATCTTCCTCAACACTGCAGCCCAAATCACTCTGCTTTTCAGCAAGATTAGTAATATTCTTGATACAAGAGTATAAGATACAAGGTACAAAAGTGCAAGAATATATAAAAGGTACAAAAGTGCAAGAATATATAAAACATATATTACAGCAGCACCTGCCAGTTCTCCCTTGATGGTTAAAGTTCTACTAAAAACACAATGAAAGAATATAAGAAAAAGATTCTCCGTGACTGATCATATTACTTGAATATATGAATGATCTAAAGGGCAAGAAAGGAACTAAAACCAGTTAGAAATCTGAGTGTTACTGGAGTAAGTTACAGTATCAGATTTGAATACAGCTGTGATTGTACATAAGCTCAAAATATTACTGACATATGCCTGTTCTCTTAATGAAATTGAGATCTGTAAATCATCTATTGGAAAGGGAAAAATAGATAAGAAATTAAGCTAATTCTGTTGGGTGGCAGAATTATGATGTCAGAAGTAAATTAAGTCAAAAAGTTCAGTGCTTCATCTAATTAGCTGAAACACTAGATCTTCCTGAAAGTTCTTAAAACATTTAAGTATGTTGGCTCTCATGATTATGTAATAACTGTGAAACACAAGCTTCTGATGATGACAGCCATACAAGCTGGAGTTGAAAATAAGTCTGAATGAACAATGAAATGCAATTATTAAAGAGAACTCATGTACAGATGCAAACCATATTGCTTTTTTTTTTTATTATAAAAACCTTGCTTCAGAAACAGTACTCAGAAATCACTGGTGATCCTGAATAAAGTTATTTAGGAATACTGGCAATATCAACAAGGAAACCTTGAAAAATCGTATTTATTTCCTCTATTTACACTGCTGTCTTTTCAGAATAATTCTGTAACTACTAAAAAAAAATTAAAAAAAAAAAAAGTTGAAAAAATAGTGATATAAAGTACATGCTTCCCACAAAATGCTCTTTCTGTCAAGTTATAACAGATGCCTTTCCCATTTCACTCAACCTTACAGCATAAACCGCACCCAAAATTTAAATATGCAAGCTAAATGATTCCTTCTAACAGTGTTATTCACCCACATGAAACCCCAAACTATAACAGATGCAAAGCCTATTTTTTCCTCAACTGTTTTCATCTTTTCTTAGGCTTTTAATTCTAAAAACATCCTCTCAAAACATCATCTACTATATATATTATAAAAATGTCAAGCATGGAGTTAATAGGCCAGAAAGGCAGGCTTGATCCACAATGACACAAATCTAAAAGAATTTTAAGCTTTCTTTTTTTTAAAAAAGTTTTTACTTCAAGTTGCTGAGATGATTCCTAATGTAAAGCAAGCCTAACTCTTGTGGTTATGTCTGTTAGAGTCTGCATATGGCCTGAAACAATGATTTAAATGTATGAACTTTAGTTGGAATGAACAATCCTGCTTCCAGGCTTGTTTTCCAACCATCTGTATTCATCTCTGCATACAACTTGCACATGTAATTACAAATTTGTGAACATAAATCAGATAATTGCATGTACAAATAACCAATTAGACTCAAAGAAGAAATAGGCCATATAACAGCTCTTTTGAACACATATGTAACTATACATAACATAAATAACCATCTTTACTTAAGAAATTTTTGTTTAAATTCTTTAGAAAAACATCATCTGATTTGTTCTCCATCAGGACATACTGGGGAGCAGCTGCCATTTTGAGAACCACTTTAAAAATAAGAGCAGAAACACTACAAGGAAAAGCATCTACATAAGATGCAAGCCCACCATTGCTCCAGGGGTCACAGAGCTAGTGTTCATTGCCTCCTGTATTAAATATAAGGTATGCAAACATCTCAATGATGATTTAACCTAA
>VZRX01009529.1:0-37937 GCA_013398075.1 Notiomystis cincta | reverse complement strand
AACCTAACAAAAAAAAAAAAAAAGAGAGAGAGAGAAATACTGTACTATTCAAAGTATTTCATGAAAATAGTCCAGTTGTCCTGGCAGTTCTTTAATTAATATGCTATTTTTATTCATAACAGTTGATAATGGAGTTCTATCATATCAGTGTATCCCCTGTAATATCTGAATGCTCTCGTCAGTTAATTGGCCACAATTCTTTGTATGAAATGCTGAAACAAGTGAACTGTCACCCCTTTAATGAAGCTGCCTATATCTTAAACCCTTTGCCCTTTAAAAAACTCTTTATACTCAAAATGAAAAATTTTATTCTAGCTTCTGCCAGAGACTGTGGTTAATGTTCACTGCCCTTTATTCACCTTATTTTTAATTCTGAAAACCCACACTCATTAACGGTACACTTCCAAAGAATTGCTGGAACCGCCTAAATAAAAGCTTGAAAGTGACTTTTACTGTACATTTGAGAGTAACAGTGGTGGTATGAAATACTGAAAACACTGTCTCCTAGTCTTTACAACTGTAACTGCTCAGCTGGTGTAACACAGATTGATGGTAACTATGCAATATCCACTAAAATAAAGAATTTAAACCTTTAAATAAGGTGGTCTGTATTTGCATATATTTATAAATACAAAATAAGTATTAATATTCTGACAAGTACTGAGCATTAAAAATTACAAGTTTCTTTGAGCAGATGATATTTGAGGTCAGGGTGAATGGGTCTACTCTGTGAGTGCACTTCTCTTTGAGACTGATAAGCAAGTCCTAAGCTAGAAGCTAAAGAATATGCACACCATTAGTTTCATCTCTGCCACTTCAAATTGTTTGAACCGGTAACTAGCTCTCAGTACAGCAATGGGTTTGTGCAGCACCTAACATAATGCTCAGCACTGAAAACCCATGCAGATCAAGAGATACAAGGCAGGGATTGCATTTGTAGATGGCCTTTAATTAGTATACACCAGAGAAAAAAAAATAAACCGCCTGATCTGTGTACCCAGTTCCCAAAATCTGTGAAATCAACATCCCAGGTGTGTTAATGTTGCACCATTACAATTCTAGATGTAGACTTGTTTGGCCATTATACTCCATTACGGAATATTGTGACATAAATTTGTATTTTATTTTCCTTGTGCAAGGCAGTAACAGAAACAACATCCCATTTCCTTGCAGAGCAGCATCTATAAACATATGAACGCTAGCACAGTTTCCCCCCCAAAGCAGTAGTACTACAGTAATTTGGGCAATAAAAAATACCAATCCAAGATTCCTAAGCCCTAAAAAAAACCCCAGAAACATAAAAAACCAGACAGTACTATAGGTCCAAATGGAAATGTTACAGTGATCCAACCAAAGATACTGATTTGTTATCCTTTGAACAATTCAAAAGTCATTCAGTGCATTCCTATCAAGTTACAGAGGATCAAATCTGGTGATACCTTAAAATATATCTCCATAATCCTTAGTCAGTGTTTGAAGGTAAATTATTTGCAGGCCTGAAAGGAAGCCAGCACTGCAAGCTGCCCCTTAACTACCTTACGTAAAGTCCGTCCTATCAGAAATAACAGTCTGCTACTAATGTGTTATCCTAAGGAAACACTGAAAGGTTAATCAGTCATTTCTAAAAAGTAGCACAAGGAGTACGTTTTTAGATAACAGAGCTGACAAATCTATCTACTTCTGATAAGATTTTTTTTAAAAATTATTATTATGATTATTTATATTTCATTGTAATTCAGGTAATTCCATTGTGAATCTTCATACAACAGAATTACATAGGAAGATATCAAAGGATCTATTTTATAGAAAAGCCTAAATTATTTACTGAGAAGTTTATTTTAATATGGATATACCTTATATTTACTCTGTGACTGGAAAAGTTACACATGCTCTACTAGTCCCTTTACCTCCCATCTTCAAAGTATGTGATGAAGACATTAGACTTTGAAATTAAGTCAAATTACTGTTGCATTTTGTCTGAAAACATGTGTTCCTCAAAAACACCTCCCTTTAGCCAGAATAAAGAACCCCCAAAATAAAACAACCAAATTCATCAAGTTATTTTAATGCTTACAAATGCATTCTCAATGATGAATTCCCAATAAGAAACCTCTAATCCAACTCATCCTTCCTTTTAGGAACTCACACTTCAGCAGCATGGGACGCATACTGCAGATTTTCATAAAAGGGAATTTTAAACAGGAATACAACTTCCAGGATGGGCAAAATAGCACCAAGACTTGCAGCACACTCTCCTGGGGCATACTATAGCTGGCCAGTATGCACATCCATATGATATATGATTGACAAGCTCTGTGCCTGGCACATCTCCATACACCACATGCACACAGAGCTCTCTTTTGGCTCTGGCCATATAGCTCAGAGCACAACAAGAACAAATCCTGACTGAACATTAAGATGATAATGAAATACAAATTAATCACAATAACTACAAACAGATTTTCTATCTATGCCCAGAGTCAAGATAGATAAGAGTTAAAGTAGGTGCCAATTCAGAGTTATATTTTGATTTGCCATATTTCCTACTTTTCTCAAAGATTTACCTCAGTTTCTGTTCTGTTTTCTTACCAACAAAACCCTACTTCTTCTATCACTCTGTCTTGCTCAGACATAGAAAAGCATTGAAAATGTTGTTACATGCAAGTTAAAGGCTCAGGAATGAAAAATCATCAAATATGTTTATACAAAGAGTTTGTTTCTTTTCCTGATTTTGTTCTGGCTGACGATCTCTGAATGTTAGACATGGTGATCAAATTGCCATGGATCAACCTAAGAGGTACACTTTCATCAGTGCTACAGTTTGCCCCAAGATTTTATGTTTGCTTGAGACTTTGTTTTAGTTTTTGTAGCTTCAAATTTCACTCCAGTACTAATGATGATACTATAGAAAGACCTACTTGACCAAACCATATGCTTTCCTATGCTGCTTGTAAGTACTTCTGGCAGAACTGGGTTTGTGTGGTACTGGATCACACTCTTAAGAAAACAAAACAAAACAAAACAAAACAAAAACAAACAACAAAAACAAACAAACAAACAAAAAAAAAAACAAAAACAAACAAAAAAAACCCAAAAAACAAAAACAAAACAAAACAAAACAAAACAAAAAAAAACCCAAAAACAAAAACAAAAACCAAAAAACAACCACACACCAAAAAAAAACCACCAAAAAACCAGAAGACTGTCCCTTTTACAGAATGAGAATCAAATTAGACATTATCTTGTCCAGAAATATGCTTGGTTACATGCTTGGCTCAAAGTCAGTGATATTTCCATGACTTCATAGCTCTCCAATAAAAAACCAGTCCCAAGCTTTAACTGGACAGTGTGCTCATGCAGTTTTTCTGAAAATTTAACAATATTTGAAGAAGAGAGCACAGCAATAAAATAGAAATTAGAAGAATTTTGTTTTAATCAATTATCCTTCTCTAAATTTTCTTGACATGGATAACAGATATATTCTGTTTTAATTGAACTGTATAAAGTGGCAAAGTATAATATGTTTGTTATGATGCTTTTTCATTCTATTTCTCAGTATATCTTCATTATACTATCTTTTAAAAGAGATAAAAATTTTAAAGATTTTAAGCAATATGTGGAACAGTAAACCAGTCATTTGTTCCCATTTATCCATTTATTCAACAACTTAAGAGGAAAAAAATGACAAGGCATGCTTTGAACTCCTGTGAGTAGGAGATGTAGTTCTTGCAAGAGTTTTCTCTCACACACAATAATTCTTCACACGAGACACATTTGCTTGTACGGGTGTATATATATATCATGCATACATGTATAGGTAGACCATCTATCTATCTATCTATCTATCTATCTATCTATCTATCTATCTATCTATCTATCTATCTATCTATCTATCTATATGAGTGCAGCACACTCTCCATGCACAGGAGTCTCTAGGCTGATAGTACCAAGGCAACAGATTTAAGATGTTTTGGGATGAGCACCTTAAATCAAAGGAGAAATCAATCTAGATTTCGTTCTCTTCAGTAAGTACTGACTGCCACCTCCTCTCCCACTGGGCTCTGGGACTGAGCACTACACAGTTGGGCTAGAGAAACACACAGTATCTAAACAGTTCAACTCCAGCTTCTGTGGCTCTTTCACTAAGAACTGAATGGTGCAAGATGAGTAGTCCCTGTTTCCCCACCATGACAGAACCACACTTTCCAAGACTGATCATTATAGTATCTTCATACTAGGAATTACAGACCTGTCAGTCTGAGGAGGTTTAGACTGGAGATTTGAAAGAATTTCTTCACCAAAAGGGTTATCAAGCATCAGAACAGGCTGCCCTGAGAAGTTGAGTCACCATTCCCAGTTGTGTATAATAGGCCTGTAGCTTAGGGACATGGTTTAGTGGTGGACTTGGCAGGGTTAGGTTAATGGCTCCAATCTAAATGATTCTGTGATTCTGTAGGCAAACACATATTCACAGATGTGTGTGCCTATCTGTTTGTGCAGTATGCGTGCACGCAGACTGCAATCCCTGCAGGTGATTAGCAGGGCACCACAACATTAACACAATCATTTAAGAAAGAGAGCGAACACCATAGTCAGATGAAAAAACAGATGTCATTTGCTAATGGATACCAAACCTAGAAGTGTAGGCAAGGATAAACAAAGGGTAACAGAGTTCACCTAGTACTCCTTGAAGCCTGTAACTTTTTCTAACTTTCACATATGCCAAACAAACTGTTCCCTTTTTTCTTCCTTTCCCCAACAGATTGTTAAGACTCGAATATCAATTCAGTCAATTGCAATTTTATAGTGAGACAAATCTTTCAAGTGACCACAGGCCTCTCTTGTAAACCTCTTTGGGTAGACAGACCCTGAGAGCATGTGCCTTGCACTGTCTTGGAAGATTAATGACACATACTAAGTCAACAATATTATCTGTATGTTCCCCAAAGATCTTAAATTAAAATACACATTCATCCTGGCCCAGCTTAGCATATGTGAAATTTGTTTTTCTTAATGAGATCACAGTTAATAATAATAGAGGCAGGCAACTCTGGAAAATGTAAACTCACCCCTGAAAGCTAGTTTCCAGAACTAGCATTCTCTTCAACAACATTATCTCTGACTTGTGTAACAGTCAAATCTAAAAATGGCTTCATTTACCCAAAACGTGTCTTATGAGAATTATGCATAAAAGCCTTTATAAATAAAAACATACTATTAAATATTATGCTGCCACAACCTTTAGAGTTCAGTCAAATTTCATGTAAATCTTTCCAGTAACAGAAATGTTTGTGAAATCATTTGCTTTGCAGAATATGTTCATATTGATACAAATACCAAATTTTATTCTATATTACACCCATTACATTATTTACTTCTTTCTATGAAGAACTCAGTGCTGTACAATAAGCTTTCTTCATCAGTTCTAAACATACTAATGCCATGCTAAGTCCTTCATTCTTATATGTAACAAACATATTTATTTTAAGATTCAAACCCTTTTGTAATTGTACCTCACAAGTGGTTTACAACTGTGCCGTAAATGTTACACACATGTGATGATATTTAAGTTCACACTTTTTCATGGAAATGTTTCTTCATTTTATAATCACAATAAAAAGAAAATCTTCAATGGATGGATTCTATTTTAGAGAAAAAGCAAACATACTTATTCCAACAGGCTTACTGTGAGTTAATTAAAGTGAAAATTATGTAAACAAAAGTCAGTATTATAAAGCCGCTATGAAGTTTTAATTTTTCTATTGACCTAGTAACAAATTTAAATGCTAACAGTTTGGGAGATCAAATTAAATGAATACAAACACTTTGTTTAATGACATCAGCAGTCAATGCAGAACATCTGTGTTTTACTTTAAAAGTGATCAGAAAATATTCTTTTGTTTACATTACAGATAATCAGGAGGTTTATATTTCTGTGTTCAATTTAAGAGGAAAAAAAGATCATACTACCTTCAGGGCCCAAGGAAGCAATAAGTTACAAATGCAGGATTTCTCCTTTTTTTTCTGTTTTGTAACCATGGTAAAACAATAGAAATGAACTTTCCCTGAACCTTTCTCCTTTAATGGCCTGGGTCCATGTTGACCCAGCAAGCTGGAACCTGATACTATCAACCTGACTGCTGCTAAAGCAATCAGATTCAGCAGAAACTATACACAGTGCATTATAATACTAATTTCAGCATCCCACAAAGCCAGTGCAGAGGCAAGCTATTAAAGTATTATATTCTATTGTTTAAAAGTGAGATTAATTCAATAGCTTAAATGCACCCAAAAACACTGAACTAAATGGCAGACTGTACAACTATATTGTTATTCTTTTATAATACTGTATCAAAGTGAAATTGCAGATAAGGTTCTCCCTTCCCCTCTCCCTTCAAAAAAAAAAAAGCACTACTGGATGAATTATTAGTAAACAGATTATTTGAGCCATTACAGGTTCATATGATCCTGCATTTGAATGAGGCATGTAATTAAATTATCAGGACTTTGTTCTAAATGCTTGAAAGAAGGAGAGCATGATAACCACATTTTAAAAAGGTAGAATAAAAGAAGAAACTTTTTTTTCCTTATAGAGGACTACAGGCAACTAATGTATGAAGGCATAATTGATTAATTCCACTAATTAAGATATTTGTTATTCCTGAAATTGTAGCTTGATAAATAATGTATTAGATGTGGCACCATTTCCCATCAGTTCTGAAAAGACTGTGATGATGTTTCAAATATATACTGTTATTTTTTGGAGACTGAAGCACTTCTAGGCTTCTACGTCCAGACAAAAAGCAAGCAAAATATATTTTGAAGTTATTAATAAATCAATATTTAAATGGTAAACACAACATATTCTAATCATTTTACAAAAATATTCACTTACAGGCTTTTGTTTTTTTCAAAAGTTTTAAGGGGAAATATTTTCCAACTAGCCCAACTTTTCCAGAAGTATGTGCTCCATGGAAGTCAGTCATTTATGATGCTTCCCTGAAGAGTGAGACACATTCCAAGATCTATTCATCCCCTTCTCTCTTAAGTATAAATCACTTTGGGGAAGTGCTTGTGGCTACCGTGGTTATTCTACAGAAACCCTAGTCACCTAACTATTAAGTTGCTTTAACCTTTAACACAGCTACTGCAGAAAGAGGAACAGTCACTAACTTGTACCAAATCATCATAACTATAGACTACTTATGCAGAATGTGAAACAGGCAGACAGAAAGACTTTCTAGTTGAAGCAGAGCCATACAGCTTCACTCTATTACAAATGAAAATAATCATCATCCTCTAGGCAGGCCAGGATAATAATGTTGAGACTGAAGAAGAGACTGAGAGATCTACTAAACTACCAAGAGGGGGAAAAAAAGTAACATTAGCAAGACCATTCATCTGGGTGAAGGATTTCTGGCTGTACTCTACAGATTTGGCTTAGATTACAATAAAACATTATTGGAGCGCAGACTAGAACTCCACTTTTTGCCTTCTAGATGAATCCCCTTATCATGACACAGATTCATGTTCATTTTCTCTTGTCCAAGAAATCTTTCATTCCCGTCCATGTACCTGAATAGCTTCAACAGAGATGAAGAGTCTGTTTGTGATATTAATCTTCTTGCTGACCAATCTGTTCCATTTTCTCAGACACAGAATTTTACCACTGCTCAGTAGGTCCCTCACATCTCATTTTGACCACTAAGCCGTGGCAATGGGAGAGAAAAGGCTCTCCACCTCTACTTCTTCATTGAAAGAGTTGACAATCATCATAACAGGCTGTCCAGGGAAGTGGTTGAGTCACCATCCCTGGAAGTGTGTAAAAGACATGCAGCTGTGGTGCCTAGAGACATTGTTTAGTGCTGGACGTGGCAGTGTTGGGTTTACAGCTGGACTTGATGATCATTAAGTCTTTTCTAACCTGAATGATTCTAAGATTCTCTGATTTTCATATTTCTTCTCTTTCTGTAACCATTTTTAAAGGTGGTGCCCACTCCACTTAGACTGCACACACTCTGATCACACACCAAATCCTTCACAATAATGATATATAGGAACTTCACTTTATTCGGGTTGCAAACAAGTGTGTGACCACTCTGATCGGAAGAAAAACGTAATCTCTAGCTCAAAAGGGTCTAATATTTGCTAAAACTTGTTTAAGGATGAGAACCTATTAAAACTTGTGCTGGAATCACATCACTGAAAACACTAAAATCAAACTAGCCTGAAGTTTTTTTGCACTTGTACTCCGCACGTGCATATGGATTTTCGAATCATGAAGTCCCAGTATAACAGGGGCAATGCTGTACTGCACAAAGTGCAACACAAACTCCCCAAATCTCGTAGTTTATAGCCACAATGTAAATGTTGAATATTAGTATCTTGGGCATATATATGTGCCAGCAATACCTTCTTCAGGTTCCTGTTCATCTGGACATGTCAAGCACCAGTCCTTCAAGAACGGCTTCTGGTCTAGTGTATTTGCAGGGCACCCAACACACAATGGTGCTAACATACATAGGAATTATTATGTTAGAAAAACACAGATTTTAAATAAGAAACAAAGATGTTTTGTGGAGGAGGAAGGAATGGGAAGAGATGCTTTGTGCAATGCTGTCAGTGACTACTGGACTGGAAGATGCCTGTCTCACCACAGTCTCACAGACTTCCTCTATAATAACTGTCCTCCTCCAAGCATGTTGGGTTTTCTTATTCAGCTGCCCATTTTTTTCACTTTTTTCACAAATTCTAAATGGGATTGACCAAGATTTGACAATCCATTTCTGCTTCCAACTACCCAATTGAACTTACCTGATCCACCTCTCCTGACTCTATCACTTTGGAAAACTGTAACGTGCGGCAGGTGAGCCAGTTCCACGAGGTGGAGGCAGCGAGCAAACAGAGGAGAGCCTCTGTGTCGGAAGTGTGGCGCAAAGGTTGCACTGAAATTCAATAGCCTCCACTGCCTGGATTTGACATGAAAGAGGACTTGCTTGATACCCTTCCAGCATGGTTACTGTGCCACTGTTGGCTGGCAACAATGATCATGAGCCCTTTTCTCCCTTTGATTTTTGTGGTAACTGTAGCATACTCATGACGCTCACAGAAGGTATGGTCAACCCATCTGTGCGAAAATTGCTTCTAACTTGCAAGACCTAGGTCAATGTCTCTATAACTTGTAAGAAATTAGAGAGTAGAACTGAGCAACATAAAATATTTTCTCTTCCTACGCTAGAATAAAAAAGGTGTAAATTTCAAGGTTTGGAAAAAAATGGGCTTCATAAAAATGGAAGTGAGAAAGAGAAGAGCAGTGAAAAGCAGCTCTCCAAGTAGAATAAAAAAGGAAAGACCAATCCTCATGCAGAGGAAAAGATGAAGATCCAAAAGAGAAACAGAAAATTTCTTGGCAGTGATAATCCTCAGTACTGTCAAATGACAGAAGCTGTAATGTATCAACAACTACAGACTGAATCTCTTTATAAAGCAGATTACTCTGCATACACAGAATGCTACAGAGCATTGTCCACTTCCAAAAGGTGAAGGGGCTGCTCACTGAGCTACTTTTTTCCAAGCACAGATCAAACCCTCCTGAAAGACTTGGAGAAAGACAGATATCTTTACGTATCTTTGCTTCTCAAAATGTCTGTGAATCGGTAGAGATATGCATGCAAAATATTAGTTTTGTTCTAAGACTGTCTGCCACTAATCAGAAGTACAAACCAATAAGCAAACTTGCACACTAGGATTCGATAAATAAATTAAATATAAAAATTCTCAACAAGACACTGGAAAAAAAAAGACAAAACACTATTGCTGCAACATGTTAGGTAAAGATTTTACTAATAATTTTCTTAGACTTGGTGTTTATAGACAGAAATAACCATCTGAATATTAAAATAATTTTTAATTAGCCTCATTAACCCAAATTTAATATCACATAATTGTCTGCAAACTACGAATATAGTCTACCAGATTACATATAGGTCAAAACCAATGAAGTTTTTATGCGTATTAGTATGTTTTGAAGAACAGAAAATATGAGAAGATGAAAAACAAGGATAAAATATGAAAACCAATTATTCCTGCAAACACTTTACAAAAACAATTTAGAATCCTATTTAAACAAATTACCATGTAAAATAAAATATGGATTTAAACTAATATTTGTGAGCATGAAGATATGATTACAGAGAAAATACTAATAGCAGAAAATACTAATTGACCTGAACAGAATTTTGACTCACTGAAAACTGTATTTTTTTTAGTTCAAGATATCTGTGTAACTATACTGTCAATCAAATAACCTAAAATATTAAGTCGTCATTGCCCTTTTAAATCCTTTCAACTAGAATTCCCTAATTGTTCCCTCACTTTATCTCACTGTACCAGTAAGTAAATAAATTAACAAAATAGCTTTTATCGCACAGAATAACCTTTTAACTGAAGGATTATCTCTGGTTTATTTTTCATTTCTTTCTCTGCAGATAGCAGTTCATGCCTCATTGATTAGTTTGCTGAGGTGGTGACCAGAAATGAAAACAAGGTCTCTCAGACATTGCCAAGACCTGTAAATATATATATTAAGGAAAAAAAATAAAAAAGGAAAAAAGAGAGAAAAAAAGCACCAAAGCTAATACATGTTATACTTCCAGCATTCAGTTCCTAAGCCAGTGAGAGTTGATGGTCATGAGAGGTTCATTTATTCTAATCAGCTTTTGCCAGGATGCAACTCCACTAAAGAATTCTAAAATATCATCTCTGTGGTTTGGATTTGGTTTGTTTTTTACCTATACATTTACAGGATTTTCCTTTTTCTTTCTTTATTTTTTCTCATTATGTTTCACTTTTAAAATGTTCCAACACTCTAATGAAAGGTTACAGAGGTGTGGATCAGTACTGTTGCAAACTAGGATTTTATATTTCTTTCTGAAAGAAATTATTTCAAAAAGCTGAATTCCATTTTGAAAATTCAAAAATATTTTTTCCAATAAAGAGTTAATTTAAGGTTGTTTAGATTTTTCCTGTTTTGTGTTTTAAACCTTCATTTTTGGAAGAAAATTTTATTTTTCTTGGAAGCTGTCAGATTAACATCTATGTATGTCAAAGTCCTCTATTCCCATGTCTGGTAAGTCTTATTCTTTAATTAAATGGACCATGACTTCAAGTGCAACAAAAAATTCAGCTGTTCTGTTTATTTAGACTTTGGCCTCTTTATCAAGTCTACGTGTATCACCCACAGGCATGATACTTTCTGTGATGTGAAAAACTGAATTTATCAACATGGTTCTCCTTAGTTTAAAAAAAAAAATATTTTATGTCACTCATGTTATTTGGCTCAGAACATAAATATTAAAACAACACACACACTAAACATGCATTAGAAAGATGAAGATCCAAAAGTAGAAGTAATGTGAATTATGCATATGCTGATAGGTTTGAAAGATTCTTGAACAACCTTTATAAACAGTCACATAGTTCTGCCATTTCATGCAAGTCAAATTTTACTACTGGCCGCTGGAGAAGAAGAGATAAGAGTCACGTGAGGTGGGTCATACAGTCATCCCTTAAACGCGAAAATTTCCCTGATACGCTGATGTAGCATCTCAGACAGAGATGGTATATTTTTGAAGAGGCAACTCCACGCCTCCCTCTTTTTCAGTTGCCATAAAAATATGGAAAATTAACCACAATTAATATTAGCATGCTCTGAAAGTTTTAACCCTACAAAAAAGAAAGATAATGCAATGTTAATTTTTTCAGACCTCTGCTACCTCAACCTTGCTGTATTCATAAACAGATTAAAAGATAATAATTTGCATACAAGACGTACATGGACTTCTTCAGCATAATAACAACTGATTTCAGACAAGTGCTATATGGAGAACAAGATTTCAGGTAGAAGAATCTGTCACTATGGCAAGTAACATAATTCATTCATTTTCAACATTGGCACAACATGACAAATCAAGAATAGCAGGAAAGCTTTTTTTTTCCTGTCCTTGAAGCAGGCATCAAGCATTTGTTTTGTTTTAACATTAATTAAGCCAAATCTGATAACATGTTTTAATTACACAGCACAAACTACTGTTCATATGAAGTACCCTGCTGGTAAAAATGAAGGCCCTCATTCAAGAAATTGCTTAATCATGTGCATGAATTCCTTTAAATTTAGGATAGAAAATTTCTTCGATTAAAAATAAAATGTCAAGGTTCTACCAGTTATTGAAGAGGCCACTTTCACTGCACAGACCCTAAGTATGTTTCATAAAGCCATACTCTTCATTTTATTTAAAATAAAAATGCAGTGAATGAAAGAATCAGATTACCTGCAATCTAGCAGGTTCTGATGAGCTGGCAATAAATTCAATATTTATCCATCCATATGTAGCACTGAAATTGTACTATTTTAAAATACTGTTTTAAAGTTCATCAATACTTACAATGGGAAATATATTTTATCCTCTCAAATTTACTTTTTCAAAAGAAATTAAAGTTGAAAAAACTACTACCATCAGTGGTTAAGAAATAGCACAAATTATTACTAAGTTTTAGACTTCATCATTGCCTTTCCCACCTTAGTAGCAAGTATTAAGTAGTTAAGGTTCTAGCCTCAGAGAAAACAAAAAAGTATTGTTTGATTGAATGATTAGTAAATTTCAAATACTGAACACAAAAAACTCTACTTACAGCATATAGGACTGGATTTCTTGTATTTATTAAATAAGCATAAATTCATGTTGTCTGACTACATACATTTACACAAACATTTTCATATAATGCCTAACATGATAAAATTCTATAGGTATCTACTTGTTTTCTTTGTGCTTTGGTCCATGACACTTTCCTATTAAGTGCAACTACCTCAGCTAATTTTAATGATCCTATTTCTATATGAAATTAAATAAACACATACCAAAATAGTAAAGTTCCTGAAGTTTACTCCATGATACCAACAGGCTCATTTAAGATGCTATTTCTTAATCCAGACAACAATCTCAAAATTCTATAGGGTTTCAGATTAGCATAGGTTTCCACTTATTTTCTTCTTTAAAATACCAGAATAGTGTATTAATAATACTTAACAGTCAGAACATGTTCCCAGAAAAAAATAAGTGGAGAAACACTTTTATTTCTATCTTATTAAATGAAGTAATAATTTTCACAGCATCCATCTGCTCAAAACTTAATATCAGAGAGATGTTAACATGGATATGTCCATAAAAACTCTGGGAACCGATAAAACAGGAAATAAATTTCTTAACTATTTTTAATTTTTAGCCAACACTTTCATCTGCCTCTCAATCCATCAAAATCTAAATAGAGCTCTATTTTAAAGAAATAGAAAAAGTATTAATTTTGAATCCTTAGAATACCGCATTGTTTAAGTTTTCCATGTTATGAACTAGATAGTGTCTCTATTTTAATGAATTATGAGCCCTTTGCCTGTTAAGTTGTCCTTGATCTAAAGATTATGCTCCTACTAAAGGTACATTATACAAATGTCTATATTCAGTCATCTTTTGTCAATGCTTTACTATCCATTTAAAAGATCAAGATCAACATAAAGGTAATAAAATGATACATAATAGCAGACAGTTATGTTCTCTGTACTTTACTTATCAGTTCTAACTAAGATGTCTTTATCAAAAGGTTCATTTTCATGCAGTAGTGAGTTTATATCAATCAGTTATCCCTTACACCTGTCAGAACGTTCCTACACCCAGATAAATGTGACTGTTATCAGATACTGGTAGAAGGATAATGTAAAACTGCTTTATGAAAACTATTCTTTATTACGGCTCCACAGATGTTTCCTGTTATAAATATCCTACATTGTAACAAACAATACTAATAGCATTCTGTGAATAAAGAACCAAAGACGAAAAGTTCCCTCAAGATAGAGCCCTTCAATACCACAAGCAAATTTATCACTACCTTGTCAGCATTTTGTAGTTTATATAAAAATCACCACATATGCAAAGCACCAAATGCATTCTTCATACATTTTTCAAAACAATAAAGAAAATTCATGGAAAAAAAAAGTTCCGTTATCATGGTCAAATCAATTAAGAGGAACTGAGTGAGCTGTATTTTACCAATAATTCTAAAGCAAAGTTCTCCATTAACCAAAGGGTCTTTTTTTAAAAAAAACCTGAGGGCACAATAGCTGCCTATACACTTGCATAGGATGGCGCTTTTTTTAGTATTTCAATTGAATTACAATAAATCTGCACCTATCCTAAAGGATTTTTGGGACATATTTTCTTCTGCTCATGTGAAAATGTAAGAAATTAGGGGTAAATTGAAGCAGCCATGATTCAACAATATAATCAGAATATCAGAACAGAATATAAAAAATGAAAACAATTTTAGTCTATTGAAGCCTCAGTACCTTAGGACTATGAAAGTTTGGGGATTTTTCATTTACTCATTCTGTTAATAATTACATTTTTCCAAAGCTGAAATCAAGCTCTTTCTACATGGAATAAAAATTTGTACCCAAAATTTTATACAAAACCTGTTTGACCACACCATCCCACAGAGATAAAATATAAAATTTAGTCTTTCTCATATACCATGTTTTCATTGCTAGTTGTGAGGCAATGCCTGTGAAAGAACAGTGCAAAAACATGCTATCAAATTCTTAATAAATTAACTAATACAACAGTATGTGCAAGAAAGCTTCTAACCCAATATTAGGGCAAGAGACATTTAGAAAAATAGTTAAGTAAACATTAATTTCACTTATTTAGCCTAGAGAAGAGACAATTTGAGTGGGGATCTTACCAATGCATACAAATATCTTAGGACAGGTTTCAAGAGGATGAGGCCCGACTTGTTTCAGTGGAGCCCAGAGACAGAACAAGGGGCAATGGGCATAAATGCAAAGACAGTAAGTTCCTTCTGAACAGGAGGAAAACCTTTGCTTTGAGGGTGACAGAGCACTGGAACAGGCTGCTGGGAGGTTGTAGAGTCTCCCTCTCCGGAGACACTCAAAACTCGCCTGGATGTGATCCTGTGTAACGTGCTCTGGGTGACCCTGGCTTGGCACAGGAGTTGGATTGGATGGTCTCCAGACATCCCTTCCAGCACCAACCATTCTGTGATTCTGTAACTAGAATTAGATGAGGTAAGCAGTGCTGCATTTTAATTTTGTATTCATGTGCTCTGTATATAATTTTTTTCAAAAATCTCTTTTGCTCAATTATTGTTTTGGCTGCTTTGAAACAGTAGTTACAAGAAGACTGATTTTTTTTTTCTTTTCATGTCCTTGCAACTTTGTTTATAGGTGTCTGTGAACAAATCTTCTAAGGTTATATTTCATAACACTTTCTAAATGAATCATAGCAGGTATTCCTATATTGCCTACAGCAGCAGCAGCTGCCTTTTGCCAATGGCAGTTGCATAGCAGCTTACAGCCTCTGTAAATCATCTGCTCTACAGTAGTTATAAATATTCCATTTAAAAAGAATCCCAAAACAAAATTGTTATATTGTGCACAATGGGTAACACAACCCACCATGCCATTCATTGCAAAACAACAGTTACCTTAGCAATGTTAGTAATCCAATTTTTAATAGTCTTTACTTTCAGTTTAGATGGCCACTGACCAAGCAGGTAATCCATGATGTGAAATTCAAAATACATCAAAACTGAGTAGCAAAGGGGTTCTAACTTTTGATCTTTATATTCCCTTTGCCTTTCTTGAAAGAGGTCAAGAACTTTTTTCTTTTCAGATACATACTAGTATCTCTGGGATCTGCCAACTATTCCCATGACTCATACCTTTCAGAGCTGTTGCCAAGTCTACCTGGCGCCAGCCAAGTCCTATATGATGTAGGCAAGTCAAGAGTCGTTAAAACCACCAAATTGTGTGTATAATTACTACATTTTGATTACTCAACAAATGCTTCAAACCTTCTAGCCTAAACTTCTTGCATATCTGCCATTTGTCAGTGTTAATGAAAACAAAGCTACGAATCAGACCTTCACAAACCTTTAGATCCTATGCAGCACCCAATCACACTGAAAGTAATGGTCTCCCTTTTAGCCAGCTCCTGAAAGTGTTACCAATACTGTAAGTTGAAAATCAGAACTTCTGGAGCATTTTCACAAGCCTGAGGCCTTTGGTTTTGTCATTTGGATCCAATTCTGCAGTGTGAATTTTATTTATTTGTGCTTAACAGATTTAGAGCTAATTTATGTTGTTTTAAACAGAAAAAAAAATCACTAAAACAGGATCACCAAATGATTTTGTTCTACTTTGTTCTATTTTGGAAGCTACTTATTCTGATTATGTTTTGCACCAATTTCTGGACTATTATAAATACCAATAAAATCTACTAATTCTACTTTTACTGATGTGAGTATTCACATTGACTAAACAGCTGGAAGGCTGTAATGATAGTATGAGATACAATGTGTCTGAAATCAGGGAGATTCTTAGTTATCAAGGTTATGCACACAGGCTAACTCTTCCCTCATCACATGCATGTTTCCAAAACTCAGAGAGAAGTGAAGTAAGAAGAGACGGATCATGAAAAGTAATGTAACTTACTAAGCACTTGGGATATGATCAGACCCTTACTAGATTTATTCAGGTTCCTTCATCGTCTCCCACACTGCTTGGGTCTGATTCTCAGTTTTGACAACAACAGTAATATAATGGTGGGTTATACACTACAAACACCATTAGAAAATGCTAATCTGGCCTTAAACAAAAAATTTAAAAATGAGTAGCCACTGGCACTGGAAGTACGTACAAGCACCACAGCACATCTAACTAGGAGAATTAAAGACCAGTTCTAATGTCAGTGTATCTTTTCCAAAGCCAAAGGAAACAACCCAACAAAGATAATTTTAAAGAAGATATATACAAACATAGTTATCCACTGAAATCAGTACTGAGAGTATAAATGAAGTAAGACTTAAGCTACCTGCTTTGTTTTCTTCTAAACTAAAATTCATATGTATGTGAGGACATGGGACACTGCCCATGACCATTATAATACCTTCAAATTTCTTTAAATATCAGGGTTCTCCCAGAATTTCCATTAAGAATCTGCTTTAATTGACCATCACTGCTAACAATTGTTCAGACAGATTTATTTCATATGCTCAAAATGCAACTGCCATATTAATCCATCTTATCATGATTTTGTAAATATTATAAAAGCATCTCCATTGTCAGGTAAAGCTTCTGACACTTTACCATCACCAATATCACCTACAATAACTTTTCAAAATTCTTTACATGCAATGCATGTGTCGTAGGCTGTCAATATTAGTGCACACAAGAACAAATTCCGTGTTTGCAATCCCATCAAGGCTAAATCAAACGCTAAATCAAGCACTTACCTCTTTAGAAGTGAACATACTGAGGCCTAGAGAAGAAGTAAGCAATCAATGCAAGCAAATCAAGACACATACTCCAGACTTCTGGAATAATACGTTCCAGTGAGTATGGCTGCTTACTGTTCCCCATCTAAAAACTGCACACATTAAAAACTTGCTAAGTTCGACAAAACTAGATTCAATTTTTGTTTGCTGTAACTTTTCACATGCAAAGCTGAAACAAGATGGACTCACAAGGCAGCTAAAGAACTACAGACTTGTAACTTCACCCTACAACAGACTGTTACAGTTAAAACTTACCAAAACTTTTAACTTTTTATTGTTAAAATAGAGTAGAATCAAAAGTGAATTTGAACAGAAATTGACTGTAAATACTGTGATTATGGTTGAAGAAAAATATAAAAGGTAGATCTGTCGCAGTATGATTTAGTGGGCATAGTGGTACTCAGTCAAAGGTTGGGCTTGATCTTGGATCTCTTTTCCAGCCTTAATGGTTCTTTGATTCTAACTCAGAATTACTGAACTTTTTAGTTTGAAAGGGACCTCTGAAGGTCATCTAGTCCAACCCTTGTTCAGGGAAAATAGGAACAGGTTGCTCAGCGCCTTGTCTAGGTGAGCTTTCAACATCTTCAGGGTTAGAAAATCCTCTATCATGCTGAGCAATATGTTCCAGTGTTTAATGAGTTTCATGGTGACTGTATTTTTCCTGCTATCTATGGATAGAATTCTACTTACTGCAACCTAGGACTTTGGTTCCCTTGTCTTTTTGCAGTATCACCCTGAAAAAAGTCTTCTCAGGAGTCCCCATTGAGGTAGCTGGAGACCTCAACAAAATCCTCCCATTTCCTTCTGATATGAACGCTGAACAGCCCAGATCCCACAGCCCAGCTGTGGGACATGTTCCAGCCCCCAGTCACCTTGGTGGCCTTCCCTGCACTCACTCCACTACTTCTCTCAAACTGGGGAGCCTAGAACTGAACCAAATGCTCCAGTCCACCACTGCTGAAGAAGAGAGGAGAACAATTACTTTTCTTGACATACTGGCTACACTTGATAACTAAATATAAGGTGGCCATCTTCACTGCAACAGCATGGTGGATACTGACGGACTCCAGTTAGTTCCCAGGCTTCCTCTCCGGGAAATTAGTAAAACTCTCAGCTAACAAACAGGAACTTTACTCAGTGACTGAGGAAAATTTTATGTTTCTTTTGACTGGCAAAAGGATGGATTTTGAAAGAAAATCAGTAGGAGTGGGCTAAAAGTTCTCATTCTAGTAGAAATTTGGTCAGATGGTCAATAAGCCCAAACATATTATCTAGAGGCTGAGGCATTCAAGCAGTGTGGAAATCTTTCTGCTCCCTCCACAGCCAAGGACAGGAACAGAATGATTTTGCTCCTTTGAGACTGGAAAAATTGGTGGCTTCTCACTCCATGAAAACCAGGACAGTGATTCTTCTCCCCTGAGAAGCTCCCTGGTCAGCTAAAAGCTAACCTGAGTCTAAAACGACCCGGCAACTAGACTGGTAAATAAACCAGATCATTTTAATTATCTGGTTGGGATGCCAAAAAGCACAACACAGCTAAACCCACCTTCTTCCCAATTCCACACCAGGGTAACAATTTTGACACTTGCACAAAACCCTGCCCTGGTGAGCTTAGCAGTACATAGGCAGCCATTTAAACTCCGTTTGTGGAATGAATCTAGTCATGCGGAATTGGCACTGTGCTGAGGATGTCAATTCAAATTCATAAATGCTGAAAGCCAAATCGAGATCTGTAAAAACGTCCTTTTCAAGGAGATCTTATAATTACCTCTCACAATTACAGCAGATATACTGGGCCTGATTCCTCTCACAAGATGAAATTCAAGCTTTGCAGAGAATCCATATGTATTTCCACTTAAATAATTTTTTTGTTATAAACTTCAGGCAGGCCTTCTTGAAAAAAACCTATGCATTTTAGTCAGTGAATCTGATGCAAATTGTAGCATATTACAGTTTCTTAAATATGATTACAGAGACATTTTATCTTGTGGAACTCTATTTGTATCTCGTAATTGTGAAGTCAAAAATCTCCCTTTCCTTTCACCTTCATCCATCCTTTTTACTTTAAAGATCAAAGTCTATTTTCATATTTAACATAGAAAAAGCAAGTAAATAAAAACAGCATACAGAGAATAAAATACATATGCCATAGATGCACATATTCTAGCTAAAGGCTTCAAAATTCTTGCATGATTTTCTACAATTTCCTTAGGAGGAAATATAACAAGATAGATAAATGAACATATTAAATTATATATATAGTACATATATAGAAATATATCTTCATATGGAAAAAAAAAAAAGCTTTCAATGGCCAAGCTACCTTATTTGCTTATTTCTCTAGGGAGGTTACTGGTCTTCCTATTTAAATGAATCCACTAATAAAGCCAACCTAAGCATACCTTAACTAGCTCAGTATAAAAGTTAGGACTTTTCCTTTTTTTCATTTCTCTCTAATTACCACTTTTATTTCACAAATGGAAGTCACTAGCTAGAATGGAGTCTCTAGGCAAATAACAGTAAGCAATCACTCAAAGCTCATTATAAAGCATTATAAAAGTCTACATGGTAAACACAAAGCCATGTCTGAATTAGCTCATACAGGATGTATAATGCTGACATTGCTGGATCATCTTCACTCCCCACTTTTTGCTAGTTCATTACCAGACAAGGGGTCATTACTGGAGCTGCTTATTTAAGTTCTTGAAGGGACTCATACACCCTTTTGTTGACACAGTCGCCATTTGAAGTTTGTGAAAAGAAAATGTCAGCATTCAGATAAAATAATTGAAGAAAGATGTCTTCTGACACCTTTCTTTAAAACATAAAAGGGCTGCAAATTACTTACAGTTCTGGAAAGGACACATACCTGGGTTCCATTTTAGTAGAGGAGAAAGACAGCATAGAAATGAAAATCACTTTTGAAAATCACCTTTTGCTCTTCTCTTTCTCTTTCTTCAACTGTCCAATAATACATGTCATTCACACTGTAATTTTGTATGAAATATTCATTCAAACTTCCTACTTAAGCATTTGCCAGACCTGTTAACTGTGTCCTGATAATTACAGACAGCAACCATCTATATCTGGACAGTGGTCAACAAATATATTCTTTTCTAAATAATATATTCATGCTCTTCATGCCTTTGTCACTTTGTCTTTCCCTCTCCCCAACAAACAGTTTGAGAATTCATCTGTTAGGATTTTTAGAGTGCACACTCAGTTACAAATGCCTCATGATTTCTCTTCATGCCCCATGCATGTCTCTGGCAATGCACAAGGGCTGCAACCCATACCACAGTAACCAATCCTGTCCCTTGTGATGACCATCACTAGCTGCCTAAAGGAAGGTCTCTACAAAAGGAAAACCATGTAGTGATTCAGTACCAGGAGGATATATTCCCAGCCTCCAGTATTCTGAACCTTGTGCAGTGGTCTTTCACCATCTTGGATGGATTTTTCTGACCTAAACTGTGATTTTTCTGAGACTCTATCAGTTTTTGGCACATACAACGTCCTGTGGCAGTATATCTAGCAACTTAAGTATTGATTGTATGAAGCAGGGACATTTTTTTTTTTAATCTACTATCTACTAGTTTCATTTGATGACGTCCAGTTTACTAGAAGAATGTTCCTTTCTCACCATGCTCCCAGTTTTACAGACCTCTGTCTTAGCCTTCCTCCCTCATTCTCTCTCTCCTCAACTACAGTGATCTTTTCCTTTGTCAGAGAAGTTCTAACATTGAATTTTTATTGTAATATTATTTCTCTTTGTTGCCATATTATTTATGAAGATACTGAGAAACAGATATCAGTATTCAAGTTTCATAGTCATCTGTCATAAGACCTTCCCCAGCTAGCAAACAAAACCAATAAAAATGGTCAGTTTCCTACTTTTTAATCAGCTATTTTTTGAATGACTCACGTAAAATAATTTCCCTGCTGAGAAACCTTTCTAATTTTTTTTTTTTTTTCAAATCCAAGAATGTTTCATCAACTGGACAGCCTTTTCCTGCATATTCACCAATCTTTTAGAATGGTCATCTACCAAGAAGCTGTATTGACTCTTACCCAGTACATCATATTTATCTAATGCTCATTAGCAATATTCTTTCTACTTATTTGTGAAGTATAAATCCAGACTTCCAGGTCTGTTCTCTAACACCCTCAAGAAGCCTTTCTGAGGATCATATTTGCCACCACTAAACCAGCAGTGATAGTGTTTTAAGCAGGAGGTTACAACTTTGCATTAACTGCTCAGCTGTTTCATACTTGACTTCTCCTTAAAATAAAATGCCACAGGTCTCTCGGGACTCATCTTGTCAATTTGTCTTACACTTTCTTCTACTGAAATTCTGGTGCAGCTCTTTATTTAAGCTCCCAGCTACTCAGGAACATCCAGAAGAAGCAAGCACTGCTGCACTGTGACACAGGCCACTTCTCCCAGCAGTTCTCCACGCCTGCTCACAACTGGCTTGAAGAGGTCTGCCTCAGAGAGGAAAGGATGTGCAGGACTTCTCTATACCTACTCATTAACCAGAAGAGACCAGTTTTCTTTACCCTTCTCTGTGTTCTTGATACTACTTCTGATCTTTTCTTTTGGTGGTATTTACAGGAGTTCCAGGCCAGCAGAAAATCACCTGCAGGGACTGTTGGTTTGGCCATGGAAACACTACCAAGTAACACAGACAAACTCAATCAGTGAAATAACACTGAAGAGTCACATCTTGCACAACTTCATTGCTTGCATTTCTGAAGTTTGCTCAACTTTTGCTCACAATACAAGCAGATTTTCACCACATTCTTAACAGCTAATTTAAAACAGGTGTGAGAGGAACAGGATCAGTACCCTTATTCCAAAGACAGCTGGGAATAGCAGGCACTGTTGCAGAACACTTTTATCTTAGAATTCTGCTTGCTAAATGTTATTTACAACCTTCTGTGTTATTTATCATTTTATCTCATTATGTATTGTCTAGAGATGCAATTTTCAAAATGGGGTGGGAACACCTTGTTTTAGTGGAATTAGATTTAGCATTTAAAACATTCATATAGACAATCAAAGTTTAATGAACTCTTCTGCAGACACTGTTTATTTTTGGAAAAGTTTTAATAACTTTTCCTGTAATTAAAAATAGCATACAATATCAGAAGCCAGCAGCAATTAAAGGTAATCAAATTTGGGAAATTCTGTAGGAAGTACAAAAAAGATCTGTAGATATTTTGTTCAATGCTTATTATCAGTTGAAGTACTGTTTGCTTCACAAAACAGAACAATGCTTATCATTAAAACACAAAAACATTTCTACTAAGTTCTTTGCCTGATTTTCTTCTTTCATAAAATGCACTCCATGTGAAACAAGTCTTCAAAAAAACAAGGCCTAAAAAACCCTACTACTCAGGGTGCCTTTGAGGATATTTAATTAAAATCTAATCCTGCATTCATTAAGGCTCACATAAATTAAGCTGTCATTCATAAGATTTATGGATTCTCATTTGCATATTGCATACAATTCATCAATTACTCAAGTATGAAAGGAGCACATTTCCCTTGGAGCTGCATGCTACCCTGCCAACATTTGAAATGAGGGAAAGAGCAAGACTGTCAGGCATTCACACAAACTTTCTTCCAAATGTCTGCTCCTTGATTAATCTAATTTTCTAGCTATTCCTTACAAGATACAACAACAGCCCTTCTGCAAATTTCTATTATTTCTCCTGTCTTCATCATAAAATCTTCTTGTCTTTTACTAATACTTCATGTCTGACTGATTATTATTTGTTTGCTAATGATATGGCATGAATGTTTTCTTTATATAAATGCATAAAGCACACATCAGAGTTAAAATAAAATGATTAGTATTTTCAGGTTTTGATTTTTCTGTTTAACATCACTAATTTGCTTAGCTGAGCTTAGTAAAGAACCTAAGCAATGACAAAAAAAAAAACAAATTATAAATCTACCATTTAAAACAGCTATCAGTATTGAGCCAGAATATTTCTCTTAGTGTGTAATGGTAATATGCACATAATTAAACCATTAAAATTTAACACTAAAATATAATTAAGAAAAGACAACAAATGTTTAATGTGAAAAACCAGCTTATTCACAGATGCTGTAGTGTGTACCTGACTGCACTTCTGAAAGTTGTAGGCAAAGTAGGGATACAGGTTAGGGGTTTTTTTTGTTGCACATAAAACATGCTGTGTTAATTCAATTGTCTTCTCTAGGGAGTTAATCTTAATTTCGGTGGCACAACTAGGAAGTAGCAGTCTTTGCTTGCCCAGTCTCTGGATACCTTCCAACACGCGTGTGATCAGGTGCTGAATTTAATGCACAACACTCACTCATGTCTGGGAGTTTCTAAATTAAAATATAGGAATGTATCAGCACCATCTAAAATAACTCTGAAGGTCTGCTCTAAATCTATTGGCTCATTTTATATTGTTAATTACCTAGTAAAAAATGTAGCATAAGAATACCAAAATAAAGTAGTATTTTCTCAAAAAGGATCTTGTTTAACAAATACAAGGATGATAAGATATGAAACAATAAAAATCCAACATCAAATATCTGTGAACTTCTTAGAGAGATCATATCACACTTTATAGTGATACTTCTTAGACCAAGGTAACAGAATTTTTTTTTTTCATTTCAGTATAAAAAGTGCTGGGATCCTTAAATATGTGTAATATAAACCAAAGAATCTCAGAGCAGATGGTGAGCAAATTAGAAATAAATACTTCAAATATTAGTGATCTAAGGTTTTATTGTTCAAATGTGTTCAGCACCAAGTCTAGCTTAAAAGTCATATGCTGCCTCTTGCCACAGAGGGACTGTTGAACATTTGGACTGGATTACTGAGTGGCAAACAAATATTTTTTCTCTTCTCTCCTCCCTCAAATCTGTTTAAAAATGAAGAGAGATTTCATTCTAAACATAATTGCTAACATAATCCCATGCGAATAAAGTTAACTAACCCTGGAAAAATAAACAGATGACTAACTTTAATCAGAGAAATGAAGTCATCATTATGCTTGGTTTATAAAATAGATTTTCATTGTCAAAGATAACATAACGAGGGGGTGGGGGGGTTCTGTTATTTTGGTTTGTTTATTTTGAGTTAGCTGTTCTACTGTAGACTGTTTAGGTCCACCCCTGAATAACTACCACATTTATTGTCTGTCTTTTTAACTGTTGCATTCTCTGAGTTTCAAATTTCTCAGCATGAGCTGTCTGCTTAATTCCATCCAAGTAGTGTGTAATGAGAAAAGAATTTTCCCTGTCTACACTAATATAGCTTATTTTATTTCCTGAACCCAAACCACCTGTTCAGATTTTCTATTTAAAGCTTTGTAAGGCAATCAACTACCTCAGGACATTTGTGCTGAAATGAAAGGCAGTCAGAATGAAGCTGCGACTTCGTCAGACCTGGTCCAACAAAAAGCATCACCTACAGAGCACTTTCTTGGCTCCAGGGTCAGGTGGAGTTCACTTCATAAAATTCTCAACAGATCCCACATGTGATGTTCTTATTTATGTGAAATTTACTGAAAATATTTATAAATTTAAATCTGTAAGAGATTTTGAGATAAAAAATAAATCACTATAGAATTTATTTTAGTTTAAAACCTAAAAATCTTTCTGATTGTTAAAATTACTTAATCAACTTTGTCTGAGTCTGAAGGCCAAATCAACTTATTACAGCACTTCTGTGATTAGTCTATACTATAAACACCTATCTCAGGAGTAAGAAACAGCTCATCTGAAAAACCACATTCCAAAAAGATCACAAAAGACAAGAAAAAGTGTTCTGGAGCAAACACAACTCCAAACATAAGACTGGACTTTGCCTACCAATATAAAATAGACCATTCACATCTCTTTGAATTTTTACATTTTACATCATTGCAGATCAAACCCAGTTTGAATCCAGTGGCATGAGGGCAATGGAATAAAAAATTATTTAACATTATTCTGGGCTTTTGTTTTTCAAACTTTCCTCTTTATCAACACTTTCACTTTGTCATTTAAATGTACATCTCCAAATAGAAGCTTTGTATGAATTTTGGCTTGAGGGAAAGTCTCTTTCAGTCCTTCCTGGAGGGAAGACTTTGGAGAAGAGGGTTCAGCCTAGGCAAAAGATCAGCCCAAATATTTCCATGATTAAAACAAAGTTTTGTAAAATGTATCAGAAACAAGGCTTATATCTTTGAAGACATAAGAGAGGGAAGGTTCAACTTCCTATGAAGAGTATGAATCTAGAAAAAGAGCAATAAGAAATCTGTAGAGATATGTGTTACAAGAAACATTTGAAAATAGACAGCTATGTTGCTTTGTGTCTCTTCGGCCTAGTTCACTGATAAATTCATCCACTCCTTTCCCTTTCTCTCCTACTTTTCTCTAAATATGAGGGAAAGAGGCTGGGGAGGGGGAACAGAACACTAAAGTATAGGGAAAAGAGGAAATTATTCCTCTTGTACCACACAAACAGAGCAACAAAAAAAAAAAAAACAGACCATCTTTTGTTACACAAAAAGGCACTGGACCTAGGATATGTAGGCACCTTGACTCCTAAGATTAAAAGCTTTCCCTTTCTCCATTCCTGTTAATTATTTTCAAATCTGTGTAGATATAACACCTTCTTCCTTCCTTTTCATTAGCTCATGAATGTCTGCAAGACAGAAGTTCTGGTCTGATAATACCTGCTGAAGCACAAAACCTCTCCTGTGGATGCCAACCCAGAGCCAGTGAGATTTAAATGCTGGAGCTGGTTCAAACACCTAGGAAATTTTCAGATAAAATCTTTACTAAAACAAGTTAGGATTGAAAGTGCATTTTATGGGAGTTCCTGTAATCTCACCAGAATATTATCATTTCCTTGCAAGAACTCTGCATGCTTTAAATAAATTGTCACAGAGTGACATCTTAAGTAAGATTAAAAATAAAAGTTGAATGTCTCCATACACTCACATGAACCTAAAACTGTATCTCTCATAAGATGAGCCATTTCATCTGTATCTGTTAATTATTCTTCCATGCCATCATATCCAGATGTACAACAACATAATTTAAACTAACTCAAGACTCCATTTTTTTTCAAGTGCTAGATTCTGAATGAAAACTAAATTATGATCTTAAATTAATGGTAAAAATAAATAATAATAATAATATGAGATTAAACATCATTGTACCTTAGTGAGTCCAAGACTGACTAGATGCATCCTACATGAGAAGGATGTTCTTTTTCTAAAATATACTTTGGAGAAGTGCTAGCTCATAGACATCTCTACCTCAGGATCTTCTTTTTTTCTCTCTGCACAGACATTTTTGCTGTCCTTACACTGCTGAAGTCTTAACCAAAAGGAAATTGAACAAGAAATCAAACTATATACTGACATTATTTCTTGGGATTTTTTCCTAGTAAACAAGATTCACTCACTTAGACATCATCAAGATAAAATCACGGAGTTTCATTGATAATGGTAGTGAGATTTAAAACAAGAAAAGAGAAAATGGCAATGGAGAATCACTTTTTCTGGTATATAAATGAACCATCCAGTTTACAGTTTATACACATAAATATAGGCAAACCTGAACTAAAACTTTAGGTAAAGTGGGCTATTGGAATAAAGATTGCTATTATTCAAAACTGTCTTTAAAGATGGTTACTTTTGCAAAGAAAAAGAAAATTATATTTTATTCAATTTTTAGAGAGTAAAATTAACATCAAATTGTCACAACTACTACACAGACACTCAGTTATTAATGTATATTAATATAATCAGTTGCAATCTGTATATCTATAATATATATAGTTGCAATCCACTTATTGTAACTAAGTCCTAACTGATCACACTAAATCTGTTACTCATAGATTAGCTGAAGTACCAATTCATATCACAATTATCAAAATCAGCTTCCCTGCAAAACCAGCTTCTTTATATTGATTCTTTCTTTTCCTGTCAAGCCTTATTTAAGCTCACGTAAGATCTTGCTTCTGCAGCTGCAAAACTGTATTAAAGTGGAAATGAAATTAAAGCTGCTGCATGTCACTCTACAGTACATGGGCACATGCAGGTGCCATATCTGTGCATGTATACAATGTGATACCACAAGCACTCTCCATGGAAGCATGTTACGTGTTAAAATAACAAGATTTAAGTGGAGCGCCTGGAAATGCCCAAAACACTCTTGAAAAGACAAATGTCCTCTGTTTTCCTAAAACCACAGCAGTTAAACAGTGGAAAAACTTTGGTACCAGTGACTCATATGAGCCACAAGAAGCCTAGTGCAATAGTTGCAATCCTCATTACCAAGCACAGCAAATATCAATTCATTTTTCTACTAAAGTGGGCAGCTTTCCCTTTCTGTTATTTCAAACACTCAAGAATGAGTTTTGGCATACTGATGACTGCTTCCATTTTAAAATGATAACAGAGGCTATGATATTCACATCATCTGCAGAGAAAACTTCTTTGTCAGGTGACAATCTCACATAGTGCACTATATAGTACTAAAGGTTTCAGCACCTACCTATGGGATGTCAACATTACCACATGCTCTAAGCAGAAGCTGTGTTATCTCCAAAGAAACCTTAACAAGCAAAGACAGTAAGAAACAGGAGGGGCCCAACAAGTCCCAAAGAGCATTAAACTGTATCCTCTTAGGCTACAAATATGTCCAACAAAGAACAGACAAATAAACTATTTAAACCTTTGAATTCCTGATGCATAAGTCAGAACTAAGCAGAGCAACCACAACCACCGAAAGCAACAGTCCCAAATATTTGAATGAATTTAGTTATAAGGAATTGAACAAGACCTACAGCGCAGTTATTAAACTGAAGTCCCTGTAGGGACTTCAAACACTGCACAACACACAGTGCACAAGAAAAGCAATTTCATAAAAGTAATATCTCAAACATAACATTTTGAAAAAGATGCTGTGAGCAAAAAACTAGTACAGAGATTCTCTATTCACCACCTAGAATTTTTCTGTTCATCTACACATCCCCCCCAAAACCACAGATGTACAGACTCTCCACTGCTAGCTTTACTCTGTCAAATATCTTTTCACTCACAGCTTTAAACCTGTCTCTCTTAGGTCAACTTTCAAAATCACTAATGCTAATGCTTAGAAGGGTAATTTTCAATTCCAGTGTCCATACTTTAAAAGAACACTGTGACTTAAAGAGCAAGTTGTAGCGTTCCCAATACTTTTGCTTTTGGGAACAGACAAAATACCGTATTACAGAGTAGGACAGACAGCATCAAAGTAAAGATTCATACCAGCCATGCACACAGAGAGGCAGTGACACAAGCAGATGAATTACTTCAGCCAAAGGAAACCACGAAGCAGAACTTACAAAAGCATTCAGTAACAGCACAGCTCTGGCCTCTGAACTTTGATGACTTGGTTTCTATGAATACTATCTTTTCCTAACTTTTTTTTTTTTGAGCTTGAAGCACTCAATGCTGTACTTACACCATGTTTTTTTTTCATTAATTCATAAGAGTATTAGGAAGGAGCAAGCAGGGTCAAACTCTAATTCTTCCCATGAGCTGTACAGAAAGGAAGAATACTTGCAGACAACAGGAAAGAAGGTTATGTGTTTTGACTTATTCTGCCACAAAATAGATTTACTTAAAGGGAAGTATTAGTGGTGGCACTGTCTGAGATGTTAAGACTTTGATCATCTGTGGCTGAGGCAACTTAAGGTATTAATCGTTTTCAGGCTCCTTCAGCCACATGACATAGTCTTCCTTTCCTCTGGCAGACCTTAGAAAAGGAAACATATAGCTATTTCTATATTTAAGAATACAATTTTTACCTTTACTGGTTATTTAAATTATTCTTAAAACTAATTGGGTGTTCACCCTCAGGTTCCTCCTGAAGTGGTGCTGCTGCCTACTGTCCCAAGCCTGGGGAGCATTTCGAAGCTGTAGTGAGCACCTTGGTGAAAAACAATATATATATATTTCACTCCTCATAGAAATTTCATCAATATAGCCAATGTAAAACTTCTGCTCCTTGTCTAAGATAATCCACCATGAAATAAAATCTCCAGTAACCTACTGAAACAAAAATACTTCTGCAAAAATAACTGTTCTTCAGATAATGCTTTTCTAAGTTAATTATTCCGAATGAAAGAATGACTGCAGTGTTAGGTAATGAAATGAGGAATGAACAAGTTTTGGGATTGAGAGCCAGAAAGATGCATACAGCAGTAAAAATTGTTTAAAATATGCCAGAAAACTAACAGTTGAACCATTGATGCATAAAAACCTTATGAATGCTTTAGAAGATCTTGTTTTTCACAGTGGAGACAAGATATTTTGATAGTTGTTTAGAAAACACAGAGAATATTTAACGTGGATAATGCCTCAAATATTTGTCTGGCTTCACATTTTCAACACAAAGAAAAAAGTGAATGTTTTTTAATAAACATATAGTTTACAGTTCACTCAGTCGGGTGAAAAAAAAAGACCTTTTATCTTCTTTAAGTAGACACTTAAAATGCAGATGTTGCCATTTGAGTTTGTCACTGATCTTTTTGTAACCCATGTTAAGCAATAAGCAGTATTATGTCACAATTCACTTATTTTCTACGCCTACCTGATGATGATATTAATAGCTCTGTAGAATTTCTCTCTGCTGACTATATGCAGAGTCTAGATGACAAGCTCACATGTAGACATTTACACTGTACACTGCAGAGAATAAGGAAGCCCAGTATCACCCTTGCTCTCTTAAAATTGAATTCACTGATTGTACATTAGCCTAAAGTGATGGAATCTGTACTCTGAGCTGCTCTACCTTGTACCAAGTTGCCTCTCAATCTTAAAAATTACTAATTCTTCATCTGTGGTGGCACAAGTTCCCAGAGTAAGTATCATTCCATTAAATATTCCTTTAAACCGGCTTTGAATCTCTTCCAACTTAAATGGAGATAGGGGAAGAAACCTGCTACATGTTAAATTAAAGGAAATTTAATTTTTTAAATTTTTTTTTTAATTAACCTCCAGCCTTTCATAAAGGCAACAATATCAATTTATATAGAGTGAGTACAAATAGCTCCAGGAGAGCTCAATGAAACATACAGAGAATACAATAAAAAGGTAAGAAAGTTTATCAGTATTTTTAAAATTATCTGCATCTCCTTGAATCACTTTCACACTAGGAAAATATGCAACCTTCCTCACAAAAGCCTGGTGTATCTTTGCATCTCACTCAGAGAAAATAAGGCAGACACTGTTCTATTTTTGACACATCTCTGTCAGGAGATCCTGCTCCTGGGAAGTTTAACATCATCTATGCTTCTGTTGGACATGATCAGCCATACACAGATGCAGACATGCACTCTTGTGAATTTTTTTTCTTTATTTCACATTTTTACTTGCAGTGATACATAAAAAAAAGTGATATAGAAAAAGGTTTTTAATATATAATGATCTTGTATACCTGTATAATTGGATAATTGTTATATTTTTGTAAGTCATAATAATTCAGTGTATTTTAAAATCAGCAATTTACAAAGTAACATGACTAAGAGATAAACCAGATGGTTGCTTTAAGTAGATACACTAAAAACCACAAACCAGCTTGTAACATGGGGCAACTGATGGAATAGTACGTCTTATAATTTATTTATAGGCCTAAGAAACTCCAAATCGTTTCAAAAAGAATTCTCAAGACAAAAACCAGGAAAAAAAATCAAAGGGTTTATAGGACCACTTGAAAGGGTGAAGCTAATGTCACATTTTGAAGTCTCTTAAAGCATCATATGATATGCAGAACTTCCAAATAACACAACTGCAGAAGTTTTTGTGTTGAGTTAGTTCATAAACACTACTCTAAATTAATTCTCTTTGTGTTTGTTACAAATTCCAGTAAACAAATAAAATTCCATTTGGCTAAACTTGGTTCGTTTCTGACCCAGCAAAAACAGATCTAGAAAAAGTAAAACAAAAATGGGAATGAGATGTTTTTAAACATAAGTCATTTCAATACTTAATATGTTCTCTTTGTAAAAATACATAATAAAGACACAAAATATTTTTTTTAAATATTCCAGTATATGTAACTATGATTTTCATGGCATAATTCCCATCAATCAAAACATAAAGATAGCGTTTTTTTCAGCTACATCTCCAGTCATTGTACATCTTAAAGCTGTCTGAGGATAGACAAAGCTAAAGATTGCCTATTAATCTCTGTATTATCATGTGTCATGAATTCTCTTGATTCCTTATTTGAAGTCCCACTAGAGTGCATTCAGCCCCTCACCTTTTTTTGAGCAGATCCATTCTTAATTTGTCAAGACACCAAGCTAGGTTCTTTCTATGAGTGACTAGTCTTTCCTGCTCACAAAACTTGTAAAGATTTGTCATTTTTCTTAGCATCTTAACTATTGACTTCCATCAATGTTCCTGTTCCGTGAGTACTGGAATCATTTATGATATCCCTTAGCAATTACTGAAGAGTAAATGTACTATATAACTTATCCAAAAATATTTGATCTGCATAGAAGAATGCATATAATGTCAAAATTATGGTTATAGTTGACAAAAATAAATTAAGTGAACATACAACAAAGACTACAAAACAGTAATGGCTTTTTCAAAATTATCTCAGATATTTAAAAATCAGTCCTTCCTATGCTGTCAGTTCTGAAAAGTCAGTTTGCATTCAAATAAGTATGAAAAAGATACATGTTCAGCAGTAAAATACAAAGATATTAATTTTACAGGTAAGTAAACCAAGAATGAAAAGTATCATTTTCTTGGACAAAGGGAATGTCACAGTAGAGAGAAACTAGTAGCAGAGTTAATTGAGAGCCAGGTTTTGGAACAGTCTTTTTTAATAATATACTAATGTCCAACACACATGGTGATGATACAAGTTGGAAGAGGATTGAGCATCACACTGAAAGAACAGGATGGTCTTGAGGAAAGATGAATTTTAATGGAGCAAAGTGCAAGGTCACTCACTCAGGGACTATAAATAAGAGTAGCTGATGTAAGCTAAGAACTCCTAAGTAGGGAATAACGAAGGAGAAGACATATCCAGGTTTATTAGCTGATCCCTGGGTGATTATCAACCACCAGTGTGCCACAAGAATGAAACAGGGAAACCTCACTCTTGAACATACCAAGTAATGTACTTCTGGTAGATCAGAAGCTATGATGGACATAGGAGGTATCAGTGGAATATTTTGCCTGTATAGCCTTAGACAACCTTCTTCAGAAAAATAAAATTCACAGAGAAATAAAAGAAATAGAGAAGGACAAAAAGAACGCTCTTAGAATGTGAAGGTTCCCAAGGCAAGGCTGAAAAAGATTGACTTTCCTAATATTGGAAAAGCAAAGGCTGAGGTGGGATATAATTCTGTTTCACAGCAACAGGAAAGGTCTGATGGATTTTTAAGGGAATATTCAGACATTGCAGGAAACTGCAAGCTGCTCCAAGTTACAGTGTTGTGATCAGAATGATCCCAGTCACTGGAATGAACAGTCCTCTACCAGCTCACACCTATAGATTTGCCAAAAATTAAACTAGTTGAGGAAGTGCTACACTGCAGTTTCCACAGTATTTCTTGTTTTATTATTTATCTATCTATTATCTGATGAGGTTATATGCTATGCCCACCATAATGGTCTGTGAACAATTTCTCAGCTTTGAAGGGGTATGAGTTTGAGCAAAACACCTCTCTAGAAAGCATGCACAAGGAGCTACCAATGAGATGTGATGACTGCAAGGCTTATTTCCAGTAATGCAAAACGAGGACAAGCAGTCCAGATATTACACCTCAATTTAATATCGTCCACTACGACAAACTTGAGAAAAGTCTTACTTTCGTCTGCATTCAACACTATGCAATTGCTAGAAACTTCATAATATGAGACATCTATTGAAAATGCTTACAAAATGAAAATACAGAATAAAAAATTAGATATCAAAGCATCACAAAAGAACTAATTATTACTAATAGTCATTACATGAAATATTAAGATAAAAACTCCTTGATTCTAAACAGTTTCAAGTCTAAAACTTACAAAGCACTACTTCCTTCAGTCATTTTATTTCATATTACAAAATTGTATTTTTGCTTCAATTGTAATGTGGTTTCATAAGTGTATATTTGATAAGAAGTAACAACATCACACTGTAAATACTTCAGAGAACTCTAAGATGGTAAACCTTTAAAATGTCAACAGTCTAAAGGAATCACAACTTTGTACCAGTGATCCTAAGAACATATATCACTGTAATTTCTCCTGCATTTTTTTGCCTTTTACTGGTAGAAAATACTTCTCACAATAATAAACTTTTTAAATACAGATCTGTTAAATCCTTTAGAAGTACATAATGTTGTAAACTCTTGTGAGTAATGCTGAACTAATAATAGTATGTTTTCTTTACTTAGTCTTTTGTTTTAAGCAAAAAGAGATATAGATTAAGTGCTGATTTTAGGAGACTTTGCTGTTAGCTTCAGAGTTCCAGTCAAAATCTAACTGAAGATTCCATAATTGCTTAAATAGTAGCTACTTTTACAACTGTCCTTAATTAGGTCCCAATTTAGCAAATCACTTGGCCATATGCTGAGGTCCCACTGGATTTAAGAATATGCATAGAGTTGTGCACATGCATCAGAGCTTAGCTGAATTGGGCTTTAAGATTAGACATTTTAAAACTCTTTTAATTTCTGGAACTTCTGTAGCCTTTTGATTTTTCTTGTGTTTCTCCAAAGTTCTTGGGGATTTCAGCTACAATTTCTTCTTACTATTACATATAAGTATAAAATTCTTTTACATGGTAAGTTTATTTATAAATGCTAAGGTTTGACCTGAAAAAAGAACTTCAGAATAATTAAATCTTTTTAAAAATAAAATAAAAAACAGTAAATCAAACTAAGAAATAGATGGAACTAGACCTATCACCAAAGACCTAAAAATAAGACGGGCAGCTCCTTCAATTAGTAGGAAATCACCAAGAGTAGACAGACTGATTACTCAAAAGAACTAAATAACTGAAATTGTTGTGGTTGCCAACCAAATTTTACTGCTTCAACTTTTCAAGTAATTTTGTTTTCCTACAGAACTCTGACATTTCTGGAGCCAAACACAGTATAAGAAAGCTTTTTTTCCCCCAAGGGGCATGTTCACTTCTCCCTCCTGTGCAGCTGAAATTGCATATATATTTGTCTAGTGATACTGATCTTTTGTGCTGAGACAAGAACTGTCCTTTGGGTCTTGTGGAGCCTGTAGCAACAGGCCTCTCTCATCTGGACATATCATCTTGGCAATATCAACAGACTCTGCCTTCAAAGACCACAATACCAAATCAGTACAATAAAGTACATGAAAAAAAATATATATGGAGTTTTTGTATTTACCCTTGGGTGCTAAATGATTCACTAAGCATTCATTTTATATCTGCAATTATATTTAGGCAAATGGGCAGGGGGGACAGATAGAGGGGGAGACTGGAGTTTACATGAAAAGCCTCTTCCATAAACCATGCCACTGAGAAAGGGAACTGTAAATCCATATTGTGATATCTATGACATGAACAGAGAGCAGATAACAAGGGTATGTACTGAACTTATGCAGTTCTGAGTACTCCACCTTTAAAGCAGTTTGGTGGAACTACAAAAGACGCAAAAAAACAGCAACTAAGATTCAGAGTCATCTGAATGACAAGATAAAATCAAGAGTAAGCTGGAAAGGATTACAAGAGAACTATCTAATTGTTTTATAATTTTTCACAAGAACTTGAGAGTACCCTATGAAAACACCAGGCAACAAGTCTGGAATAAATTTAGGCAACACTTTATTTCAGCATCGCCCATGAAAGTCGATACCAGAGGATGCTTTCATAGTCAAGCTATAATTCTGCTCAGAAAGAGATTAGACAATTTAAACTCATCTAAGAGAGTCAAGATGTAATTCAGGCCTGGAAATCTGTAAATCACTGATTGCCTTAGTACAGTGTGTGCAAGCATGGAAGGATCTATATCCTAAGCAGCCTCTACTGGCAAACACCACAGAAAGCGTAATGGATTAGATAAAACTCTGCCCTTCCTTTTACAAGATGATAAGGGAAGACAGGAAGGAGGTGTTCAAGCTAAAACTTGGTTGTGCAAGCCAAGTATGCTTAATTTCCACCAACATAAATACTGTCTTTTTAAATCAGAAAAGTTTTCTCTGTGCATGCATGAGACAATGTAAGGACACAGAGGAACAGACATACTAAATTTACTAGGCGTGCATGTTTCTAGATTTAGCCTGCACAAGGTTAATCTGTAGTATTCTATAGTTTAATATTATATTATCATCTGTTAATTTGATGAATGAATTATAGGTTTCTTATTAATATTTTTGACCAGAAACTACCATCCAGTTACATGTACAAATGAAGATGAAAGAACACTCTTAAACAAACAATTCCTTTTTATTTTTTTCTACATGGAAGTTAAATATACTGGTGCAACCTATTCACAAACTCAAGACCTGTATTTTAAAGAAGGATACCAAAAATTATGTGATGGTACTTATAATGGCACAGAATGAAAAACTTTGATACTTTGGCCTATACAAACAAGACATTTTCTCCATCAAAAGCAGTCAGGAGAAAACCAGTCCTTGTTACTGTACCACATGGAAATGTGATTTTTATTCACTAGCTTCACCATATATTAAAATGGTCTAACACATGCACATAGAATAATAATGTGTAGAAAAATTTAAGATGGATAATTGTGCTTAGTTTTAATGGGAACTCAACTATGTTATTATTTCTATCTGTTAAAATTAAAAGAATACATTAACAACAAAATAAAATCATTTCTTGACATATCCAGGTACTTCTGAGACTGACAAAAGAGACCATAATAACACCAGCTGTCATATTCTATTATAGAAATAAGCATTTCTGAAATTATTAAATGCTACATTATCTAATTTCGGCATCATTGTATTCCAGTATTTCATATACACTAGCTCACTCCAAAAATAGTCTGTGTGGAAACTTTGTATAAAAAAAAAAAACAAGTCACATCTGTCTTTTCACAGCTAATATAAAACTGAGCTCAAAAGGTCTTTCATTGAACTTCCAGAATTGTACTGACTGTAATAATGTTATCACCAATATTCAAGAGAGAAGTAAAGGAGAGTAGAACTGGATCAAATTAACTTGCAGGGTTTCTTCCCTCTAAAAACAGAAAAAAAATGTCTAACCCAAAACAACAGGAGAGAAAAAATTACAATAGAGAATTTCCTCTGTCAAGTTAACTACATAAAGAAATTCTTCTTTTTTTCTTTTTTGAGACATTTCACTGCAAAGTTGTAAGTGCTCATGTATCATACTGGATTTTTGAAAATAGGAGATGCCTAGACCCTAAAGAGTTATCTTCAAATGCCTAATACAGCTGAGCCTCTACCAGACCAGTGATACAAGTTTTCAGAATATTACATAAATCTACTGCATAATATCATAATACTACACTCATTACATTAATTTTTCTTCTGCGGCAGCCTAAGGCAACTGCTCACTTCATTGACAGTGAGATTGGCATAATTATTTTTAAAAAAACCATATGGATAGATACTTGTTTTGTTTTGTTTTCCAAGATCTAAGCCATTAAAAATTGGGGGAAAAATATGAAATAAACATACTTGCAGAAAAAACAATGCAAGTATTTCACTCTGACTTTCATAAATGCTTGTCTATGTGAGTTGTATCTATACTGGCAATCAAAATTAGACCACAAAACAGCATAATGGACATGGATTTTATTACTTTAATTTGATCATAGATCCAATAATGAAGGAAAGGCAGATAAAATTGACTAACTTAATATTTATGGGAACTTGAACTACTGAAGAGATTAGTACTTTTACCCAGTTAAGCTTCCAACTGTCAGCTGTCATTACAGGACCTGTCAGGAAAAGCAAATGACACCAATGTTGAACTTGTAACATGAGCGTTGGACCCTTTTACTGAGAAACAAAACACGCAAGTTAAACCAGGAAAACGCATCGCTTCCTGGCTTTACATTATGGACAGATCAATGTCCTGGTCCAGCCACAATAAACAACCTTTTGCCAGGACAGATCCTCTTGGTTTTCTCTGTATGAAATGTCAGTGGAAGGTATTGACAAATGCCCATAGAAAGCAAAAAGACTCAGCTCATAATTTTGAAAAGAGACAAAACTGCCTCTACTCCCTTACAGACCACAGCCCAAAACATCATGGATCTGTCAGCTGAGTAAGTCTGGCAATATCCACAGACACCGGACACAGTGAAAACCTCTCTGGTGACAAGGCAATCTTAAGCCCAAAGGTCTGTTTATAGCAACTCTGAAGTTCCCCACCAGTCCACTGCTACTACTGGTAGGTGGGGTGCACACAGCACTACCAGTTTGAACCCACATCTTTTAGTTCTAGTGGAAATGCATAATTGTGGTAATTTTCAGCCAGTGAAGACTTACAATTTCAGGTGGTGAAGCAGTTCATGATGCTTGACACA
>VZRX01009527.1:0-29228 GCA_013398075.1 Notiomystis cincta | reverse complement strand
CTGTCCAGCCCTGACACAGCTGCTCAGGGTAGGGGTGGAGTCCCCATTTCTGGAGGGATTTAAATCCCTATTGATGTGGCACATGGGGACATGGGGCAGGGCTGGCCTTGGCAGTGCAGGGAATGTTCAGATTCGATGTCTTGGAGGTGTTTTCCAATCCTTTATTTCCAATTCCCTTTATTCCTTGGGGTCACATCATCTCAATGTCCCCAGGTCCTGCCGAGCTCCTTGGAGCAGCTCATTCCTCAGGGAATGCAGAGCCCTCCCCATTCCCAACCCCATAAATGCCACCTTCAACCAGTGCTGCTCCCTCACATTCCCAACAAATTTCCTGTGAATCCATCCCTGGATCACAGCTCCTTTTCCTGAGCTCATTGCTGATGTTCCTGCCCAGGTTTTGGCCCTCCAGAAGCCTGAGGGTCCCTCCTTGGCAGCTCCTCATTAACCACTCATCGTTAATCCCCTAATTAGGATGTCGCAGTTGCAGCAGGGCTGGGCTGAGGTGTCTGGAGCTGTTCAGGTTGAGCCACGCTTGGGGAATCGAGGAACAGCTCATCCCTTCTCTTTCTGGGAAGCGGGAATTGTGCTCCAGGGGTGCTCAGCTCCACGACCTCGCCTTGCAGGCCTGACTTTGGGGTGGCTGGGCTGGATTTAATCCCACGTGGATCTAAATTTAGCAGGGAAAGGACAACTCTGCGATGGGTTTAAGGTGGTTCAAGGGAGGATCCTGCTTCTCTTGGCACCTCTGGATCAAATTCCCATGGGATGAATCCCTCCAGTGTGGGAGCTGGGAGCTTTTGTAGCCTCTCCCCGAGTGAAACCAGCGAGGAAGTGCCTTGAAAAGCCAAGATCCGCCTCCCTTCCTCCCGCTGGAATTCTCAATGCCGCATCTGTGCGTGAACGGCAGCACGAGCCCACGGAGGCATCACAGTGCTGGGAAAGGCAGAGGAAAAGCCCCCAGGAAAAGGGGGCATAAAGATGTGAGTCATCCTAGGGCTCAAAAAACACAGGGATTCTGGAAAAGTTGGAGGAGGGGGGGAAAAAAGGGATGTTGGCGGTAGAAAGGAGTGCAGGGAATGGGATGTGGATACCTGGAGTGGCTCCTGTGGGTGTCTGGGAATAAATAAATGCTGAGCTCAGCTGAAAATGGATGTAATTTATATTTGGATTTATTGATAGTTTTAGATTTTAAGGGAAGGTTCTTCCCTCAGAGGGTGCTGGCACTGCCCAGGCTCCCCAGGGAATGGGAACATTCCCAAGGCTGCCAGAGCTCCAGGAGAATTTGGACAGTGCTGCCAGGGATGCCCAGGGTGGGATTGTTGGGGGGGTCTGGGCAGGGACAGGATTGGACTGGATGATCCCTGTGGGATCCTTCCTACTCAGGATATTCCACGATTTTACAGTTCTCTGATCATTCCATATTTTATTTATTTCCTGTAACTCCCCTCTCCGCTCCCTGAACCTCAGAATTTCCTGGTTTTGACAGACAAAATGATCTTGCTTTAATTTTAAGCCTCTTTATTTCAGGGACAGGCTGGGGGGAGACTGAAAAATAGGATTTTTTTTCTTTTTGATCCCTGCTCAAGGAGCCCAATGGGAAGTTCAGGGACACAGCCAAGGGTGGCCCTGGCCATTAAGGGACACCTGCTCTGCGTGGGGGGAGCCACCCCTTTGTCCCAGAACAAATCCTGGTTCTTTTACCAGCTGGAAATTCATCCTGAGTGCCAGGGAAAACCCTAAATCCTGCCTGTGCCAGCAGGGCTTGGAACCAGATCATCTCTCAGGTCCATTCCAACCCAAAGAATTCCATGAGGAACAATTCCATGACGATCCTAAAGCTTTTGAAATGCCAAGAGCTGCTCTGGGAATGTTTTACCTCAGTAATTTCATGTCTCCAGTCAAAAAAAGGACACAAACCTGAAAGATTTGGGATTTGAGAAGCTTCTCTTTATTTCTTCTTGGTCTGGAAGTGCTGGAAATTTAAAGGCAGAAAAAAGGAAATAGGGGAAAAATCAAAAAGTGAGACAAAAAGAAAGATGAGAGGTAGGATAAATATATTTGATTTGCCTAAATACAAAGTTTTTAGAACTAGAACTATTCTAGAACTCTAGAACTGTTTAAAAGGAGTATTTTCTCCTCTTTTCCACGTGCTGTGAAAATTCCACCGAGATGTCTCTGTAGCAGCAGAGGATGGACATAGAAAAAACATAAAAGAGATTTTCATTGTTCAGTTTTAGGATTTTTTTTATTTTATTTTTTTTAGGGGCGATTTGGGTTTTTTGAAGGGCTGCTGATGAAAACAAAGGACCTGTCCTACTGCAGGGTGGGCATAAAAAGTGCATTTTTGCACTGTAAAATATTTTTGCTGTAAAATAACAGTAAAGAAAAAAAAGGGGAAGGGATGGAGCTGAAGGAGGGGAGATTTAGATTGGATTTATGGAAGGAATTCCTGGCTAGGAGGGTAAGGAGGAGCTGGGATGGAATTCCCAGAGAAGCTGTGGCTGCCCCTGGATCCCTGGGAGTGTCCAAAGCCAGAGTGGATGGGGCTTGGATCACCCTGGGATAGTGGGAGGTGCTCCTGCCATGGCAGGGGGTGGGAATGAACTGAGCTTTAAGATCCCTCCCAATCCCACTCAGGGATTTTCGGATTCTAATTCAAAATCTGGGAATTCTAATCCACAGGGAGTAAATAGGTACAGGAATGCTGCTTCCAGCCTGGCAGGAACCTCAGATCCTTTCTGAAAAAGGACTGTGTCTCTCGTCAGGAATATTGGCTTTGTGTCCCTGCAAGAAATCCTGGCTGGAAATGGGAATGGATATAAAAATATAATTCAATTCCGTTCTAGTCCTTCGCTTCTGCCTTTCAAATAACGCCCCAAACTGGAGGAAATAAAGTCCTTTCATTTCTATTCATCACAGCTGAGAGCCTTGTCAAGGACACGACTTGCTGCCTGCACTTTGATATTGCTATTAAATTATTGGGTTCCTTTTGCATTTCCAGTAATCCCTAAAGCCAATTGTGGCATTTCCTCAATTCCATATATCCAGCCTAAATACCTCTATTTGTCTCACTGTAATTATCACACGTTGGCAGTGGAGGGGTTTTTTCCTGGCTGCTCCAAGAATGACAGATGGATTTTCCTCCCAGTGCAATTCCAGCTCCCCATCCAGCAGAGACTCCAAACTTCCCAATTCCCTCAACATCTTTATCAGACCCTTGAATAAATCCAGGAATGGTTTGGGTGGGATGGGACCTTAAGGATTATCCCATTCCACTCCCTGCAGGGCAGGGACACCTTCCACTGGATCAGGTTGCTCCAAACCTCATCCAACCTGGAACGTTCCAAGGACGGAGCAGCCACAGCTCCTCTGCTCCGAGTGTTTGGCAGCCCGGGCTAATTAAGAGTGTTAACGATGACTTAACGAGGGCTTGCTTTGTGCTCAGCCTGAGAAAGTCTTGCCCCAGCCATTAATCAAGACCAGGGTGTGTTTCCTGCTGGTTCAGCACCCTGTGAGGACTGGGCAATGTTAGATCCATTAATTATTAATTTCCTAATCAATCTCCATCTATCCGCCACGGTGCCTGTAACACAAGGCCACGAAAATGGATGTAATTCCCATTTAAATTCCCGGGAGTGCCTGGAGCAGCAGGGCCGGGCGTCGTGACCCGCTGTGGTTCCGAGAGCGCTTTGTCACCGGCGCCATTGGCTTCCCAGGCGGCTCTGAAATCCCGGGATGTGGCAGCGCTGCTCCCACACGGAAGCCTCTGAATGGGAGCCCCTTTCCCAAGGCTGCAGCTGCGGCGTGAATGGGAGCGGGGCGGATTCCCTCGGATCAGTAGGGCCTTGTTCTGCCAGGGGAGGAGCTCCCGGGTGCTCTGCCGCTCTCTTTGTCCCCCGCCGAACCAGGCCTGACTCCGAAATGTGGGATTGGCACTCGGAAACCCCGACTTCCAAAGGGCAGCGAGATGCAGAGCCCTTGGAACATGGAGGCATCCCCGTGTTGCCCAAATGTGGTGTTTGGGAAGTTTGGGAGTGTTTCTCAGGGTTTGCTATTGTTTGATAATGATTTTTGTTGTTCCTAACGGATTTCAGGGAAGGATTCCACTGGGAATGTTGGCACCGTGAGGCTCTGCTGGGGTGGAGGTTGTGGTTGGGAGAAGCTTTGCTGGCCAAAGCTCCACGGACCTGGAAGTCATCTAGGACAGATCTCAGCTTGGGAAGTGGATTTGAGGGTGGTAACAGCACCCATTTAGTCCTGAGTCCTCCTGGCAGGAGCGGTTTGGTTGCATTTGGAATTCTTGGGATTTATGGGATTTCATACCTGAGCCTCTGCCGTGTCTCTGTGGGTTTTGGTGCTGTGGGATGGTGCTGGCTCTGAGGCTTAAATTCCCAAACTGAGACTGAACCTAACTTAAAAAATCCATCACTCTTTAATTCCACGTGGCATCCCTGGGATCAGTCCAGGCTGAGGGATGAAGGGATTGAGATCAGCCCTGGAAGAAAGACTTGGGAATGTTGGTAGGTGAGAGATGGACCTGTCCATCCCAGAACCCCCCAAAGCCCTGGGCTGATCCCTCAGTGTGGGCAGCAGGAAAGGGATTGGGATTCTGCCCCTCTGCCCTGCTCAGGTGAGACCCCACCTGCAGAGCTGCTCCAGCCCTTGGGACAGAGCCGGACCTGGAGGGGCTGGAGAGAGTCCAGAGGAATTGTGGAGCTGCTCTGGAGCCAGGCTGGGAGAGCTGGGAATGTTCACCTGGAGAAGGGAAGGATCCAGGGAGAGCTCAGAGCCCCTTGTAGGGCCTGAAGGGGCTCCAGGAGAGCTGGAGAGGGACTGGGGACAAGGGCTGGAGGGACAGGACACAGGGAATGGCTTTAAGCTGAAGGAAGGGAGAATTAGATTGGGAAGGAATTCCTGTCTGGGAGGGTGGTGAGGGACTGGACTGGAATTCCCAGAGCAGCTGTGGCTGCCCCTGGATCCCTGGAAGTGTCCAAGGCCAGGTTGGACACTGGGCTTGGATCAGCCTGGGATAGAGGGAGTTGTCCCTGCCATGGCAGGGGTGGAATGGGATGGGTTTTAAGTCTCATTCCAACCCAAACCATTCCAAATTTCCATGATTCCCAGTCTGTAACTCCCCATTCTTTTCTCCTTTAGCAGAGAAATATCAAAGTAAAGGCTCGTTGTTGCTGGGAATATTGTGAATATTCCCTTCATAAGAGGTCTTGGACTCTTTCTCTGCTCCACTGGGTTCTATTTGCTGAAAACCTCAACAACCTTCCTGAATTTCTTAATAATCTTCGGATTAAATCTGGCTTTCCGTGGCCATGGCTGCAGAAATCCAGGGATTTCTGAGTGGTTTTTTCAGGATAGGAGCTGCAAGTGAAACATGTGGTGTAAATAAGGGTAAACTGCTGTATCCAAGCCATCATTTCCATGTACTTTCTGTTTGGAGTGCTGGGATGAAAGGGAAGTGTCACAGCCCTTTTATCCCATCCCACTTTGTTCCTGAAGGATGCCAAAGGGCTCCCTTTCATCTGCAGGATTATGGAAGCAGCCCCACCATGTTGGCTCGATGTTGGAGCTTTTATCTTTTGCTCCAAGTTTGGAAGGATTATCCGTGCTTCCCTTGTCCCCCATCTCGTGGTTTGATGGGAAGGGAGAGCAACGAGCAGCTCCTCACTGGAATTGTTCAGGAAAAATGATGAAAGCCAGGAGAGAGGAAGGGAGAGGGAAATTGGGGCCAGCTGAGGGTTGGTGGTGACCCCACAGGTCCTGGTTGTTCTTGTATCCCTGGTTTTGCCACCTTCTCCCAAGGAAAGCTCTTTAAGCAGAACACTGGCACACTTCCCAGTTTCCAGCTGGAATCCCAAACCAGGGATCCATGAGCTGATGGAAGAAGAGCTCAGAGGATATGAGCAAAGAGACCGTGGCACAGCTGGCGGAGTTTGGGGAGTGGTCTGGGGTTGGGATTTTTAGCCAGGCACCAAATTCCTTTGGTTTTAAATGACCTGAACCAGGAATTCCTGCCAGGAAGGATTTATGGAGTCCCAAACTGGGAGGAGCTGGAAGAGAGGGCTTGGCTTCTAAATCTCTGCTCTCCTGAGGAGTTTCCTTCAAGTGACCAGGGACAGGACTGAGGGAAGGGCTGGAGCTGGGCCAGGGCAGGGATAGGATGGAGATTAGGAAAAGGTTCCACTCTTCCAGAGGGTGCTGGCACTGCCCAGGCTCCCCAGGGAATGGGAGCATTCCCAAGGCTGCCAGAGCTCTAGGAGAGTTTGGACAGCACTGCCAGGGATGGACAGGGTGGGATTGTTGGGGGGTCTGAGCAGGGACAGGGGTTGGACTGGATGATCCCTGTGGGTCCCTTCCAGCTCGGGATATTCCATGATTCTGATGCTCCCAGCTCTCCCTGTGCCAGGACAGGTGCAGAAGAAGCTCTTCCCATTTTTTTGCTCCCTCTTCCAAAAGCAGACAAAGCAAATTCCTCCTGGGCAAAGCCCAAATAAAGCAAACTCCCATTTTCTGGCTGATTCTTGTATTTGCCTCTAGTGCTTGGTTTGTATTCCTTTAATATTGAAATAAGATTCCCACCTAAAGCAGAACACCCGGGAATATCTCCCTGTAATAACGAGGACGGGGATGTGATTTCACATTGTAACATTTTTATTGCCTTTCCCTTTTTATTACCACCTTCACTGGCATTCTTGGCCCAGAATGTCAATCCTTCACCTTTATTCCAGTTTTTTTGGGGGGGATTGCTGCTTTTCCTGGCCTAGCAATGTATATTTATATGTTGGCTCATCATTTATGCAGTTTAAAGGATGCCTTGGAGCAAAGCCTGGATCCAGCAAGGATGGATCCCTCACCACAGGGGACACAGAATGTCACAGCTCAGAGTGTGGTTTTATATTTGTATTTCTTTTATTTATATTTATGGTTGATTTATATTTATATTTGTATTTATATTTATATTTATATGATGTATATTTAGTTATATTTATATTTATTTCATATTTATATTTTATACTTAGTAATGTTTATTTTATTTTTCTATTTAATTAATATTATTATTTATATTTATATTTACATTTATATTTATATTTATATGATGTATATTTAGTTATATTTATATTTATTTCATATTTATATTTTATACTTAGTAATGTTTATTTTATTTTTCTATTTAATTAATATTATTATTTATATTTATATTTACATTTATATTTATATTTATATGATGTATATTTAGTTATATTTATATTTATTTCATATTTATATTTTATACTTAGTAATGTTTATTTTATTTTTCTATTTAATTAATATTATTATTTATATTTATATTTACATTTATATTTATATTTATATGATGTATATTTAGTTATATTTATATTTATTTCATATTTATATTTTATACTTAGTAATGTTTATTTTATTTTTCTATTTAATTAATATTATTATTTATATTTATATTTACATTTATATTTATATTTATATGATGTATATTTAGTTATATTTATATTTATTTCATATTTATATTTTATACTTAGTAATGTTTATTTTATTTTTCTATTTAATTAATATTATTATTTATATTTATATTTACATTTATATTTATATTTATATGATGTATATTTAGTTATATTTATATTTATTTCATATTTATATTTTATACTTAGTAATGTTTATTTTATTTTTCTATTTAATTAATATTATTATTTATATTTATATTTACATTTATATTTATATTTATATATTTGTTTTTTTTTTTATTTCTATTCTCCAATTAATTGCCCTGCCCTGTCCCTTTGTATTGAGCATATGCTCCACTTCTATCACATGGAAATATTTCATGGAAAAGGAGAGGCAAAAAGAAAGAATTAAATTTCATCCCTTCATTCCGAGATAAGTGGCATCTTCCCATCAACCTGTGCTGGCTGATCCACAGCTGGTCACAGGATATTTTATGGGAATTATGGGAATTAGGTGGGAGCTGTACATCCCAGAGAGGGAAAACCACCTCTGTCCTGGATTGTTGAATCTGTCCATGTGCAAAGGGATGATGTCCCAGGGGATTCAAACTTCTCCAGATTCAAACTCCAGGGATTCATCCCAGTTGGCAGTCAGGAGTTCAGTGGGGAGGAGGGGGATGGAGAGGGATGGATCAGCTGCAGGATCTGACTTGAGCAGAACAGACTTTCCATGCCAAAGAAGTTCTTTATTAATTCCTTTTTCCAAGGAAAAAATCCTTTCCAACCTGTCCTGCCCAGGACACGCTCTGTCCCAAATGTGCTGCCGGGCTGTCCATCCATCAATCCCTGCTCCCATCAATCCATCAATCCCTACCTGCCTCTACATGCCCAGGGAATGTGGCTGACGCTGGATCCCTGGAAGTGTCCAAGGCCAGGTTGGACAGGGCTTGGAGCAACCTGGGACAGTGGGAGGTGTCCCTGCCTGTGGCAGGGGTGGCACTGGATGGGCTTTCAGGTCCCTTCCAACCCAAACCATTCCAGGATTTTGTGATTCCCTGACTGTAATTCTCCTCGCTTTTCTTTTTCTCTCTCCTCTTTCCTTACTGGAACAACCAGTCAGAGCTGGAACAAGAAACCAGTGAGTGCCAGGACACAAGAAATGGCTTCCCACTGCCAGAGGGCAGGGATGGATGGGATATTGGGAATTCAGAATTCCTTGCTGGGAGGGTGGAGAGGGGCTGGGCTGAATTCCCAGATTTGCTGTGGCTGCCCCTGGATCCCTGGAAATGTCCAAGGCCAGATTGGACACTGGGGCTTGGATCAGCCTGGGACAGTGGAAGGTGTCCCTGCCCATGGAAAAAGGAGTGCAATGGGATGACCTTTAGGCTCCCTTCCATTCCAGCCATTCCCTGATCCCATGATTCCTGTTGTGTTTTGCAGCATCCCCTTCCATCAAGCTCCTCGTGGACGACCCCATCGTGGTGAACCCTGGAGAAGCCATCACCTTGGTGTGCGTGACCACCGGGGGGGAGCCGGCGCCCAGCCTGACGTGGGTGAGGTCTGCGGGGGTCCTGCCCGACAAGACGGTCCTGAACGGGGGCACACTGACCATCCCCGCCATCACCTCCGAGGATTCCGGCACCTACAGCTGCATCGCCAACAACAACGTCGGCAACCCCGCCAAAAAGTCCACCAACATCATCGTAAGAGGTGGGTTCAGTTGGAATACCACGGGCTTTTGTCTTGAGAGATTATTCCAATCCTAATCTGGCAGAATGGCAAAGTTCAGGGTTCAGTGTTCACGGTTCAACCTTCAGTGTTCAATGTTCGACGTTCAAGGTTCAGTGTTCACTGTTCAACATTCAACCTTCACTGTTCAATACTCAGCCTTCAACGTTCAACGTTCAGGGTTCACTGTTCACTATTCAACCTTCAATGTTCAAAGTTCAATGTTCAAGATTCAGTGTTCAACATTCAACACTCAACCTTCAGTGTTCAACATTCAGAGTTCAACGTTCACTGTCCAACATTCAACCTTCAAAGTTCACTGTTCAAGGTTCAATGTTCAACCTTCAACATTCAAGGTTCAGTGTTCACTGTTCAACCTTCAGCCTTCAATGTTCAAGGTTCAGTGTTCAAGGTTCAATGTTCAACATTCAACTTTCAACATTCAGGGTTCAGTGTTCACTGTTCAACACTCAACCTTCAGTTGCTGCAGGGATGGATGGAATATTGGGAATTAGGAATTCCTGGCTGGAGTGAACAGGACTGGGAAAGGGTAGATTTAGATGGGATATTGTGAAGGAATTCTTGGCTGTGAGGGAGGTGAGGGGCTGGGCTGGAATTCCCAGAGAAGCTGTGGCTGCCCCTGGATCCCTGGAAGTGTCCAAGGCCAGGCTGGATGGGGCTTGGATCAGCCTGGGATAGTGGAAGGTGTCCCTGCCGATAGAATGAGGTGGGATGGATGGGATTTAAGGTCTTTCCATCCCAAACCATTCCAGGATTCTCTGATTCCAAGTTGTCTCCTCCATCCAATTGGAGAGGAAAAGGCTGGAGAACATCCTTGAAGGACACCTGCATATCAGATTGGGACACAGGGAGAGCCACAGGAATGTTTTCCAGGAACGATTTAAAAAATTGGGAAGGGTGTGAGCCTGCATGAAAATCATGGAATCACAGTATGATTGAGGTTGGAAAAGTCCTTCAAGACCATCCCCCAGCAGTGCCAAGGCCACCACTGCCCCATGTCCCCAAATGCCACATCCACAGGGATTTAAATCCCTCCAGGAATGTGAACTCCATCCCATCCCTGGGACATCCTGTTCCATGTGTTCCCTCCTGAGCAACTTCTCCCATTCCCATCTTTTATCGGATCCCTCCTTTTCCATGGTGACAGCAGCACGTTTTTAATTCCATTCCACTCTGCCAGTGTAACTTTCACTTCCTGGGAAGTGGAAACCTCATCCTTGGAGTTCATTTTTCCAAGGGGTGGGATTCCCTGTCAGTTGAAATAGAAAATAATGACCTGTGCTCAACAGCAGCACAAAAGCTCTTCCCGAACAAAAAGCACTCCAGAGCAATCCCTTTTAAGGCCAGGATTGCTGGAAGTACCTCTGGATTATGGCTTTAAAAGCTGTTGGTGAACTGTAGGAGTGGCTGCTAAAAAAAATTAGGGAATAAAAATAGAAAGGAGGAAGCTCCGATTGGGAAATAAATGAACTTTTGTTGCTTTTTAAATAAAATTAAAATCCTAGGATATTGTTCTGGCACAGCTGCTTCCCTTCCTCTTTCCTGCTTTTGATCGCAGAGCTTTTTTTAGGAATTTCCCTTGGGGTTTAGAGGAGTAAAGGATAAAATTAAGGCTGGTTGGACATTGGCACCGCTGGAATGTCCCCAAATTCCATCAATTGAAATGCCAGCAGGGCCTCCATGAGCTGCTGAGCGCCAGAGCACAGGAAAGGCTCTGGAATTTTATCCCAGAGGTGGAATTTGGGTTTGGTGGCAGTGGTGACAGTGGTGCTGACACCCTGCCTGGCAGGAGGGTGAGCAATGGCACATCTGGACTTGTGGTCACTGCCTGGAATCATCTGGGACTGGCTGGGAATTCTGATATCCTGAAATATTGGATTTTCCATGGAATTGATAGAAGGAGCTTTCTTTTCCATCCTTTTTTTTTCTTTGTATTCTGGGAAAAACTCCCAGCGAGCGGGAGAATGGAATAAATTTAGGAATGTGGCTCTGGCATATGTGGCTACTGCCTGGAATTATCTGGGACTGATTGAGAATTCTGATATCCTGAAATGCTGGATTTTCCATGGAACTGGCGCAAGGAACTTTTCTCCCATCCTTCTTTTCCTCTCTGTATCCTGGGAAGGGCTCCTAGGAAGCAGAAATGAGTAAATTTTGGAATGTGGGTCTGAAACCTGTGGCCACTGCCTGGAATCATCTGGGACTGATTGGGTATTCTAGAGTCCTAAAATCTTGGGTTTTCCATAAAATTGGAGAAGGAGATGATTTTTTTCCATCCATTTTTTTCCTCTCTGTATCCTAGGAAAAACTCCCAGTGGAGGGAATGGATTAAATCTCAGGATGTGGCTCCATGGTGGCCTTGGCAGTGCTGGGATAACACCTTGGCTTGATGATCTCCCAGGGCTTTTCCAGCCTTAAAAATTCTGATTTTCCATTTTATTTCCTGGCTGGAGAATTCCAAAGGCCTTGGAGAACATCCACAGACATCTCCTCCATGGAGAAACACCCTCTGCAATGGGGTTTCCAAAGGTTTTAACCAAGCCAACCCGATCTCCTCATCCAGAGTGTTCCTACTTCCATAAGTTCCCTAGAAATTTACAGCTCTGGGAATGAATGTGGGGGAAAGCAGAGCTTTGGGGTTGGATAAATCCATTTATTTTTATTATCCGCCACAGGCTCAGGCCTGTGAGCTCTTCCTGGGCTGGATGAGTTCCTAAAAGGCTTTCCCATAAAACCAGAGATGGTTTATTGATCCTTCTGCCCTTTCATTAGGACTTCTCAGAATTGTCGTGAGCAGGAATTTGATTTTGAAGGGAATTTGCTGCTCCAGAGGAAATCACGAGGAGCCTGTTGGGCACCACATGTCCAGAAGGATTCATCCCAAGGGATCACAGAAGATGGGATTCATTCCATCCCTCTCCTTGTGTTCAGCTGGACACATTTTTTCCCCATTTTGCCCTGGAGTTGCTGGACATGAACCCAAATGTGGCCAGGTGGGAAAGAGTCCAAAGGCACCTGGATTGGATTGGGAATTGTGTGGGAGCAGGAGCAGGGAATGATTGTCCTGATTGTCCCCAGTGCTGGAACTGCTGGAGCACCTCGAGAGCAGTGCCCAGTTCTGGACACCTCAGTTCTGACAGGACCTGGAGGGGCTGGAGTGTGTCCAGGGATGGGAATGGAGCTGGGAAAGGGGCTGGAGAAGCAGGAATGGCTGAGGGAGCTGGGAAAGGGGCTGGAGAAGCAGGAATGGCTGAGGGAGCTGGGAAAGGGTCTGGAGAAGCAGGAATGGCTGAGGGAGCTGGGAAAGGGGCTGAGCCTGGAAAAAAACAGGCTCAGGGGGGACCTTGTGGCTCTGCACAAGTCCCTGCCAGGAGGAGGCTCAGGGAGGGTCGGGCTCTGCTCCCAGGGAACAGGGACAGAAGGAGAGGGAATGGCCTCAGGCTGGGCCAGGGCAGGCTCAGCTTGGACAGCAGCAGGAATTTCCCCATGGAAAGAGTGCTCAGGGATTGGAACTGCCCAGGGAGGTTTGGAGTGCCCATCCTGGAGGTGTCCAAGGAATGCCTGGAGGTGGCACTCAGAGCTCTGGGGACAAGGTGGGGTCAGGCACAACTTGGACTTGGTGACCTTGGAGCTCTTTTCCAGCCTCAGTGATCCCTGGATTCTGTGACTCTGAGAATGAGAGCTGCCATAGAAACAGTGGAGAGTTGATCCTTCTGAATAAGGAGGGGGGAAGTGGCTCCTTTCCCCTTTTTCTGGCACAAATTTGCCGTGAAAAGTAGAAAAGATTTTGTAGCTGAGGAATTCCAGCAGCTTCTCAGTTCCTCAGGACCTGAGGCAGTTCCTGGTGGATCCCATGGGATGACTCCTGCTGACCTGGGCTCTGATCTTGGAGCTCTTTCCCAACCTCAATGATCCCGGGATTCCACTGGGGGAAGGATAAAGGTTTTTCTTACTTTTGTTTGCCTAAAACTAATTAATTACTAAAACTCGATAATTGTTGCTGGCAGGGTTTTGTGCTGTACTTTAATATTGTTTTAGATCCTGGCTGATAACACAAGACAAGATCCGGGTACTTTTACCAACATTTTCTTTTTGGCAGAGAAAAAAATGGAATTTTTCCAAGTTTTCTCTTGGAAGGGGAGGAAATTAGGAGGAGAAGGATGAGCTCCCAGTGGTTTGTTCTGATGTTCCCAAGGGGCTTTGCTGCCCTTGAAATGTGTTTGAAGACACTTTTCCTGTGCATCAACCAACTGGGACTGGGATTTTAGGTCTCTGCCCTGTCTGAGAAATAACTTTGGGAATTTTTCTAGGATCCTGATGTGGTTTGGAGGTATTTAAGAGCGGGAGGAAAAGTGTTGAAGGGAAATGCATCCCATGTTGGAAGAAATCCAGGCTCTAAGTAAATCCTGAACTCCAGCAAAGCTCCTGAGCCACCCCAAAAGCAGGAATAGGGATAATCTGGTGTGGAAACCTTGGGACTAGGGGGTTTCTCTGGGATTGGGAGAATGGCTGAGTTCCATGTAGAAAGAAAAGAGGGAAAATTTCCAATGTATCACTTCAGGGCAGGAAAACTTGGCAAGGCTTTTTGTTTTGGACAGCTTTGGCACAGGAATTAAACTTTGTAAAGGCCCTGGAAAACGCCCAGCTGCAGCATTCCAAGGATTTAAAATTCCTTTGGCGAGTGCAGAGCCCATTGGGGGTTGTGGCAGCTTCTCCAAAGGGTCTCGTTTATATCCCAATTTTTGTCTGGCTTGTGATGAGGCTCCTGAATTCCCATTTTTCTGTGGGATGAGCCAGCCCCCAGCTCCCACTCCAGCCACACATCCATGTCTTGGCAGGCTGGGATTTTGGAGCAGAGGAAATATTTTAGCTTTTCCCTCTCCTTTTCTTCTGCTTGGAGTTTTAAAAGCAATGAAAAAAGCAGTGAAATTCCAGCTGTCCCTATTTTCTCCTTGGTGAAACTCCTGCAGCTTTTGGAATTTCAGCCTCACATAGCCAGGGTGATGTGTTGGTATCTCATCCATGATCCATCATCTGGATCTCCTTAAAATCAGGGAGGAAACATCTTTCCATGAGGAAAAACAGAAGGACACAGCAATTTCTGCCTCAAACCCCAGTGAAACCACTGGGACAGCTCCTGTTTTTTCCTGTGAGCTGAGGGTGGGAAGTTGGGAAATTCCCATCCCTGGAGGTCTTCAAGCCTTGGAAAACCTGGTGTCAGCTGGAGATGGGAGAAGGAACCTTCTGAGTTCGATTCCTTGGAATTACAGAATGGTTTGTGCTGGAAGAGATCTGAGCTTAATCCCATCTGGATATTCCTCGGAATTACGGAATGGTTTGTGCTGGAGGAGATCTGAGCTCAATCTCACCTGGATATTCCTTGGAATTATGGAATGGTTTGTGCTGGAAGAGATCTGAGCTTAATCCCATCTGGATATTCCTCGGAATTACAGAATGGTTTGAGCTGGAAGAGATCTCCTGAGCCCAATCCCACCAGGATATTCCTCGGAATTATGGAATGATTTGTGCTGGAAGAGATCTCGAAGATCCTCTGTTCCCAACCCCCAGCGCCTTTCCTCCCGGTGCCGCTGATTTCCATGGAATCTTTCCATCTAAAAGCCATTAAAAGAGGAACCACGCTGCATTTCTCCCCCTTTGATCTCGCCTTCATCTCTTGAACGGATCAGATTCCGAGCAAGCCGTAAACTGGAATTTTCATCATTCAAAGGAGTCCAAACCTCCCCCCTCCTCCAAAAGAGCAGCACCGAAGGAGCTGGGAGCTAATTAAGCCGAGCACGCGGAAAAACAGGCACCTGCCACGCGGAATAAAAAAAAATTCCCTTTTCTTCGCAAAATTAGCAGCAGTTTCTAAAAGTGGAGACAAAACCTGAAATCTCTCCGTGGGATTTGCATTTAAATTGGAAGTGGGAATGCATCTGGCCTTGGAAGTGCCAAATAATTAGGTGATATTAAAAAGTTTGGAGATGCTTTAGGAGAAAGACGTTTGACATCTTAATTGTTTGGAGAGCTGCTGGAAGTTCAGGATTTTACAAACTTCCAGCTCAAACTGTGTTGACAGGAGCAGAAGGAGCTGGAGCTGAACTGTTGGGAACGTGGAGCTTTTTTTAGCAGGAATTTGCTTTCAGCCTGTCTTGGGAACATTTGGGAAGCAGCATTTTCTCAGTTACCTCAGAGAGGCCTTTCCCCATGGATTGGGAAGCGTTGGAGCAGGCTCAGGGATGGGATGGAGTCACAATCCCTGGAATTGTGCCCAAAATGAGTGGATGTGGCAGCTGAGGATTTGCTTTTAGTGGTGACCACGGGAGTGGTGCTGGTTGATGGTTGGACTTGGTGGTCTCAGAGGATTTTTCCAACTGGAACAATTCCATGGTTCCCAATGCCCAGTTTGAGGAACTGGAATTTTGAGAGTGGTCCAAGTTGGGGTGTCCTCCCTAAAATATCTAACTATTTATTTCCTTACTCTGTTTTTTTAATGGTTTTTGAATTATTTTAGATTTCCTTCCAACCCAGACTGGTCCTTATGAATTCATCCAGGTCTGGCTTCTCAGGGCAAGGAAGGTGTGGATGTGTTGGAGGAGGCCACGGAGCTGCTCCAAGGGCTGGAGCCCCTCTGAAGCCAGGCTGGGAATGCTGGGAATGTTCCCCTGGAGTAGGGAAGGATCCAGGGAGAGCTCAGAGCCCCTTGCAGGGCCTGAAGGGGCTCCAGGAGAGCTGGAGAGGGACTGGGGACAAGGGATAGAGGGACAGGACACAGGGAATGGCTTCCCACTGCCAGAGGGCAGGGATGGATGGGATATTGGGAATTGGGAATTCCTGACTAGGAGGGTGGGGAGGAGCTGGGCTGAAATTCCCAGAGAAGCTGTGGGTGTCCTTGGATCCCTGGAAGTGTCCAAGGCCAGGTTGGATGGGGCTTGGAGCACCCTGGGATGGTAGGAGGTGTCCCTACCATGGCAGGGGTGGGATTGGATGGGATTTAACGTCTCTTCCAACCCAAACTAATCCATGATTTTTTGCTGCCCTTTCACAAACTCTTTTATTTGCGGTGTGGTTTTGCTCTTCTATTCATAATTAAGTTTTACAATTAAGCCAGAAATCCATTATTTCCCTCTCCGATATTTTCCTGGTCCATGACAGCAAAGGAGAATTTTTGGCAATAACAAATCCGAGTTTTCCCTGTTCTTTATCCACAGAACAATGTCAAAATGTGTTTTCATGTGAGGCAATGAAATTTAATGACTGCACTGGGATAATCACCAGCCAAAAAGATCTTTTGGGCAGTTGTTAAATTGTTTGGATAAAGGAGTTTGAGGGAATCCTGGAGAACGTTGAAGACAGACCCAGCTTTGTGTCCCATGGCCAAAATAAACAAAGATTTGACATCTCTTGGGAACTTGGGATAAAAACTTGGATTTTCCTTCTCTTGATTTGATAGCAGCAGACAAGTTACTGCAGAGACAGCGGAGAAGGATTTCCATGAGGTTTTCTTCACTGGGAAGGAGGGTTTTGGGCAGTAAATGGATCCATCTAAGCTGGAATTCCAGATAAAAATAAATACGGAGTGCAAGGCTCTTCCCGTGTGTGGGACTGGAGCAGATTTTGTTGTTTCATCCATTATCATGGAATTCCGGGATGGTTTGGGAAAGTGGAAGGTGTCCCTGCCCATGGGGGTGGGACTGGATGATCCTTAAGGTCTTTCCCAACCCAGTCTATCCCAGAACTCTGTGATCTTTGGCCATTTCCTTGCAGTCCATTGTCCCTCAAAATTAAGTGGAGAATCTTTCCCAGGATCACAAACTCCTTTTCTCACACATGACAAGGACACAGGAAGGGATCAGGAATACCCGGACTCCAGGAAAGGTTTCCTGCCTTGACCCAGGGGATGCAGCTGAATCCCAGAATTCCCAGTGATTTTGGAGGATCCTGGAAGTGAGGTGGGGCTGGGCATGAAAGTGTTGGAAAATGGGGAAATTCCCATCCTGGGTGCTCAGGAACAAAGGCCAGGCTGGATTCTGAGCTCTCCAAACCTTCAGAATCCTCTCTGAGGCTCCACGTCTGCTCGGATGAAGTTCTCAGCATGAAAGGGGCAAAACAAAATCAGGGAGAAAGCGTGGAGGGAACAACCAAGATGAGTCCACACCCCACCCTCCCCAACCCCACCCCGGGAGAGCACAGAAGGTGCCTTGGGGACTCTGGCTGCTCAGGGAAGGTTAAAATCAGGGATTTGGAGTTTTGCTGCTCCGTCATCACGGGGTGAACACGGACGGAAGCGTCAGCAACCACAAATCCAAGTGTTCCCTGTGTCCCACATCCACTTGGGAAGCAGCCAAGGGTCCATAATTCTGGAGTCTAAAGCCTAAAACTGGTGCAGGACTCGATGCATTTGGTGGTGGTTGTTGGAGCCATCGGAAATGGGGCGAGGCAGGAACGTTCCGAGGCACAAAAGGGAAATTTGGGGTCGATCAGGGAGGGGGTGGGAAACAAACGAGGGAACCTGCTGGATGCAAAAGGGCCTCGCTCGAGATCCTGAAATGCATTTTCTCACTTTGAAAAGATAATTAATGAGGGAGGGCAGGGAGTGTTTGTGAGGAGTTTGAGGACAAAAGTTGTTTCATCTCGGATTGTTTGATCGCAGCCTCATTCTTTGGGGCCTTGCCGAGTCTCAAAGAACAGTTGCAGATTTATTTGGGCATTTGCTGCTTCTTCGGAGCTCTGCTCCCAAAAATCTGCTGGGAAGGGTCTGCAGCAGCATCTCCCACATTTCATTGGTTAATCCAAGAATCCTGGAATGGTTTGGGTGGGAAGGGACTTTAAATATCATTTAATGCAGCCCCTGGTGGGCAGGGACACCTCCCACTATCCCAGGCTGATCCAAGCTCCAATATCCAGCCTGTCCTTGGACACTCCCAGGGTTCCAGGGGCAGCCACAGCAAATCTGGGAATTCCAGCCCAGCCAGGAATTCCTTCCCAATATCCCATTAAATCTCTCCTCCTTTAGATTATAACTATTCCCCTTCATGCCATTGCTCTCTGCCTGTGTTAGAGCTCCTCAACTTTTAATTTCTCTTTTATTTCTGTGTCTCACCTCATGGAAACCTCTCAGTGATGCCTAAAATGGAACTGAGAACACAGAGACAAAATCCAGGGCATGGCTTAATTTTCTTGGCATTTGGGAATGCCCTCCTGGAAATTTCCTCCTGGAAATGGAGGTCCAGGAATCTACAGAGGAGGAAAATCCAAGCCATTGTTTTATGGGATTGCTGGATGGAGAAAATGATACAAAAATCCCTTTTCCTTCACCTGCTGAGTTTGCACCAAGTCCAGCTCAGGTGTTCCCACGTGGTGGAAATCAGGAAGGTCCAAAGGGATTTTGGAGACCTCATCCAGAGTCATGGAATGGTTTGGGTTGGAAGGACCTTGAGGATCATGGAGTTCCAACCCTCTTCCCCCTGCAGGAAACAGCTTTGACCCAAATTGGGAGGTTCTGCCCCCTTTTCTCACCTTGGAGTTGTTCCTTCACCGCTCCTCCAAACAAAGGAAAGTTACCCTGACTTCCCTGCCAGACTTTGTTGAGTTCTAGGCAGGAGAAACTGCTGAAAATTCAGAAATAAAAATAGTTTATTGAGGTTAGGAGCAACTAATTTGGGCTGAAACGTCGCTCTGGTCGTGCTCATCGAGTTCTTTTTTGGTTTTGCCCTGCCTGAAAAGAATTTGCATCAAATATTGAGGGTTTTTTTGTGTCTAAGCATTGTTTGTGCCATTATTTCCACACAAAAAAAGCTCAGCTCGTGCCTCAGAGTTTAATTCCAACCAGTTCATCCTCGTGATTCCAAGCTGTTGTTAGTGCTGATTCCTGGGAATTGGTTGAGGCATTCCCAAGGGAAGGAGAGCTGCTCAGTAAAGAGAAGTGAAGAAAAAGAGAAATCAAATTCCATCTTGATTAAAGCCATGAAAATTCCTTAAATAAATAGAAATAAATGAATAACGTAAATAATTTAAATAATAAATGAAAAAAAATTAAATCAAACAGCTGGAAACTGGGAACTAAGGAGCAGCATCCAAAATGATGATTTTCCTGCAAAAATACCACATTTTCCATTTTCTCCTTTAAAATGTTGCCTTCCTCAATGGAAGAAGCCTCTCCCACCCTGTGGGATTGGGGGTAAATAGCTCAAATTTAGGCTTTTTCCCCCCACTTTGAAAAGAGAAGCTAATTAGCATTTTTTTCAAGTTCTGGAATTCTTTTTCAAGTTCTAGAAGTGTTAATTCATTTCCAGCCTGTGGAAGGGCTCGTTCAGCATAGAATTTGCAAGTCCCAAAGAGTTGTGTTGTTCAAGGAGTTACTGGATTAACAAAATCGAGTCTGAATTAAAAAAACAGAGTTTGAATTAACAAAACTGAGTCTGAATTAACAAAATCAAGTCTGCATATAAAAAAAATTGAGTCTGAACTTAAAAAAATTGAGACTGAGTAAACAAAATGGAGTCTGAATTGGCAAAACTGAGCATGAATTAAAAAATTGAGTCTGAATTAACAGAATTGAGTCTTAAATTAACAAAACTGAATCTAAGTTAACAAAATTGAGCCTGAATTAGCAAATCTGAGTCTGAATTTTAAAAATTGAGTCTGAATTAGCACAATTCAGTCTAAATTCACATTTCCACCACTTGTGGATGGAGCAGACTGAGAGTTTTTAGTGTGGCCAAAGTGTGGAATCTTTGGAACCTCCCAGGGCCTGAAGGGGCTCCAGGAGAGCTGGAGAGGGACTGGGGACAAGGGATGGAGGGACAGGACACAGGGAATTGTTCCACTGCCAGAGGGCAGGGCTGGATGGGATACTGGGAGCTGGGAATTCCTGGCTGGGATGGAATTCCCAGAGAAGCTGTGGCTGAAATCCCTGGAAGTGTCCAAGACCAGGTTGGATGGGGCTTGGAGCATCCTGGGATAGTGGAAGGTGTCCCTGCCCATGGAATGGGTGGGATGGATGGAATTTAAGGTCTCTCGCAACCCAAACCAGTCTGGAATTCTGGGAATTTTATCCTTTACTGAAATGCATGGATGTGGGACAGAGGGAATGGGAGAGGAACCTGGGAATTGGGAAACCTCTCAGTAGAAATCACCATAAATGATGGATTTCAATATTTATCTTCTGTCCTTTTATCCAACCTGGGCATTTGTACAATTTTCTATCTGATGTTTTCATTTTGGGACCATCCAGATGGAGAAAAAATTGGAGAAACCTCTGGACATCCTTAGGCACACCTATATAGGGGAAAAAAAAGGGATTTTGGGATTGTGTCAGGAGCATTTTATATTCAGTTCATCAACAAATCTGTGCACTGGAAAGGTTTAATGGCTGATCCTGAAGCATTCTCCCAAAAATCAGGATCATCCCAACCCTCAGGTTCTTGATGTCAGTGGGGGATGGGGTTTTGGAGAGTTTTAGGCTTGTTTAAAGAAAATCCAGGTGATTGAGGTTTCAGGAATAATTTTCTCTTGGAGGCTGAGGATGGAATTCTGGGATAAGATGCTCCTTTGTGAGGAAAATGGTGGGAAATAAAGTTTTCCAGAGCTGCTGTGTCCCTGTGTGGGTTTTCTCTGCAAAAATTCCCATCTGAAATCCTAAGATTTCCTTATCTCTGGTGTGAGGTAGAGAATTAATTGGATTTGTCCTGGAGGTTTGGATAATCTTGGATGCAGGAGAGATTCCAGGTGAATTTGAGGTGGCCCCACTGGTTCTCCCAGTGATTTCAGGATGATATTTCCCTTCTCCTGGTGCTCTGACAGAACAGGGATGAGAAAAAGCCTGGAAATCTCTCCAGGAATGGAAAACAATACCAGAAATCTCTGGAATTATTTTGGCTCAGCCTTATTTAAGTGCTGGGACTTTCTGTTTTTCATGCTGGATGTGACAGCACTTCAGAACTGTGTTATCCATGATGGGATTTGATCAGGATTTGGGATCCTGGGAAAAATTAACCATCAAAAATTAACCACCAAAATTAATGCTTTGGAAGGTCCAAGCATTAAAAAATCCCAGAATTATTGGGGTGGGAAGAGACCTTCAAGTTCATCTTATTCCATCCTCGGAAAACTTCCACTATCCCAGGTTTCTCCAAGCCCTGGCCTTGAGTTTTTCCAAGAATGGAGCATCCATTGTCTCTTTGAGCAACCTGTGCCAGAGTTTCATCCTAAAAATCATGAAATCATATAAAATTCTACCTGATATCTCATTTTATTTCCACAAAAGCAAAAGCTCAGCTCGTGCCTCAGAGTTTAATTCTGTGGTAGTTTCCAACCACTCCATCCTCATGACTCTAAGCTGGTGTTGTGCAGATTCCCGGGAATAAAATAAAATCCAATGGCTGCAGCTTCATTAAAAAATCTTTAGGTGAAGCCAGATTAGTAATTTTATTTGTTTTGTGCGTTCCAGCCTTAAAAAAAGGACGCTTTTGGATCACGCCCGACCCGTACCACAAGGACGACAACATCCAGATCGGGCGGGAGGTGAAGATCTCGTGCCAGGTGGAAGCCATCCCCTCGGAGGAGCTCACCTTCAGCTGGTTCAAGAACGGGCGGCCCCTGCGCAGCTCGGAGAGGATGGTGATCACCCAGACCGACCCCGACGTGTCCCCCGGCACCACCAACCTGGACATCATCGACCTCAAGTTCACCGATTTCGGGACCTACACGTGCGTGGCGTCCCTCAAGGGAGGCGGCATCTCCGACATCAGCATCGATGTCAACATCTCCAGCAGCACGGGTGAGGGGAGCTCCTTGGGATGGGATGTGGTTGGATGGAGCCAGCCCATGGTGGAGACCTCAGAGGGCATTCCAGGGGCTCAAGGGAACTGGGGAGGGAATGTTCGTCTGGAGCTGGAGGGATGGGACAAGGGGGAATGGGTTCAAACTGAAAGAGGGGAAATTTAGATGGGATTTTGGGAAGGAATTCATGGCTGCTGAGGTGGAATTCCCAGAGAAGCTGTGGCTGCCCCTGGATCCCTGGAAGTGTCCAAGGCCAGGTTGGACATTGAGGGTTGGATCAGCCTGGGACAGTGGGAGGTGTCCCTGTCATGGCAGGGGTGGAGTGGGATGAGTTTTAATTCCAAACCATTTTGGGATTCCCTGATCCTCGATCCGGGGCTGAGTTGTTTGATCAAACTACAGAAACCTGAGGAAGTTCCCTGTTGGATCATTTTCATCCATGGGGATGCTCCAAGGACTGGAGCTGCTCTGCAGCCAGGCTGGGAATGCTGGGAATGTTCCCCTGGAGAAGGGGAGGATCCAGGGAGAGCTCAGAGCCCCTTGCAGGGCCTGAAGGGGCTCCAGGGGACAAGGGATGGAGGGACAGGACACAGGGAATGGCTTCCCACTGCCAGAGGGCAGGGCTGGATGGGATATTGGGAACTGGGAATTCCTGATTGGGAGGGTGGGGAGGGGCTGGGTTGGGATTCCCAGGTTTTCTGTGGCTGCCCCTGGATCCCTGGAATTGTCCAAGGCCAGGCTGGATAGGGCTTGGATCAGCCTGGGATAGTGGAAGGTGTCCCTGCCCATGGAATGGGGTGGGATGGATGGGATTTAAGGTCTTTCCATCCCAAACCATTCCAGGATTCCATGATTTTACTATCAGGAAATGAACTGGGAGGATTCTTAGAGGAGAAGAGCCAACTTTGGAATGATGGATGAGCATTCCATACAAACTTTGTCACCTCCCTTCCCAGGTGGAGCAAACAGTGCTGTGTGTGCACTCCTGCATCCAATAACCACTGAATTCCCTGGACTTCCTGGGGAATCCTTGGGAAAATCAGTGGGATTTCCTGGAAACATCCCTTAGTTGGCCATTCCTATCAGCTCACCACAATCCCTGCAAGAGGGGATCAGTTCTGTCACCCCTTAAATTTCCTACTCTGGAACACTCCAGAAAATCATGGAAGGAGGAAGAAAACGTGGAATTTGAGCTCAGCCTTTTTAGCATCCTAAAAGGAATTCTGCTCTTGGAATGACTTCATTACCCAGCCAAGTGGAAGCTGAAATAGTTGCAGTGCTTTGAAGGTCATTACTGATTCATCAAGATTCATTACTGCTCTGCTAATTAGGAACAGAAGGCCCAGGCACAAACACATCTCCCAAATGCCAGGACTTGCAGGGATTTATTAACATCCCTCTGGATGTCTGGGATGGGGGGAGAATTTCCTCTTCTTGATGTTTATGAGGCTCCTCCTGGAGTCACTGAGTGGGGCAGGAGGGGTTGTATCAGATCCTAAGGAATGAGGAAATCCATGAATTCTCCCCTCCAGCAGGATGAGAAAGGCTGTGTGGCTCTTGACACACTCGGAATTGCCCTTGTTTAGCAGGAGTATTTTTTTTCCCTTGACATTTTCAGCAGGAAAACCACGGATTTATGTCCTGAGTATCTTATATAAATGGACCTGAAGTAATCCCCTTGCTGCTCCCCCCATATCCCAATAAAATAGGTCACTGAAAAGTGGGAATCGAGACTCAAATATGGAATATCTGCCCTAGAAAAGCCTTGTCATCCATAAAACCCACCCTGGGCAAATGTTCTGGAGAGCCAGGCTGGGTTTTTCGGGATATGTGGGATCATGTTGTGGAAACCTGGAGGCAGAAGATGCTAAAAAAGCAACAAGGTGTTAAAAAAGCAACGAAAACCTCGATAAAGCGGCTTTGTGGTAAGCAAAAAAAAGAGAGGAGGATCAGAGGGTGTCAGTCTGTGCAAGGGATTTTTTCTCTGCCTTAAATATTGGATTCAAGCAGGAAGAATCAGAAGCAGGAAGAAGCTTTGGGATTGGGGTGGTTTGCTCTGTTCAGGATGCTGCTTTTATTCCCAAAATTCAGCGTTTGTCCCTTCTGGCTCATCCCCTTTCCACCTTTTCCTTGGGGACATCATTAAATGAAGAGAGTTGTTATTTTGGGGTATTTTCTTTTATTTCCTGGTTTTGCTGCTCTGAGTTGCCAGAGGAAGGGCTGGAGGAAGCCCTGATCCCTCTTTTCCTAAGGGAGCCCTTCCAGTGCCTCATTCCCGCCCAGTGTGGGCACAGCCAGGTGTCCCACATGGAAAATACACGGAATTCCTGCCCTCAGGATGAGCCTGGAGAAGTGCTGAGCCTGGACCCCCTCAGGTTGGGAACATCCCAGAGCAGGACATGGATTTTGGATGAGCACAGGGCAGCCTGGAAGCCTCCAGATCTCCTGGAATCGTGGAATCACGGAGCTCTTTGGCTTGGAAGCGCCACCTTCCACTACCCCAGGTTGCTCCAACACTTCCAGGGATAAATTTGGCTTTCCATAAGTTCTGCTTCATCCAGGCAGAGAAATTCTTGGAGAACTGCTCCGTGTGAGGCTCTGTGATATGAAAAGGGCTTCCCTGTCAAGCTGATCAGCTCTCCATTAAATAATGAATTAATTAACGCCGCAGGCTGCTGTTGCAGGACCTGCAGCCTTGATCTGGTTGTGCCACAGGAGTCCTCTGGTCATCCAGTTCCTGCTTTGATGAGACATAAAAAGAGACCTCGATTCCGGCTCGGAATGTTTCCTGAGATCACAGCCTCTGTTGCATAACGAGGATGTGGGGTTTGGGAGGTAATTAGTGGCTAATTAAGATATTTGTAAACCTTAAGCACTGTCCAGAGCGAGATGTTCACGGCGGGCCCTGGGAAACAGAGAGAGGCCTTTGGTTATTGCAGCAAATTGATGGGTTTGGTGAGCCATTATCCTTGGAATTTATCTTGGGAAGGAGCAGGGAGCAGCAGGGACAGAAAAAGGCTGGATTTTGGTAAAAAGCTTTGCCTTTTCTAATTCTGTTTGTGAGAGTGTTGTTAATTCCATCCTTGGGAGCCCCTTCCCATCAGGCAGCAGGGAAAGGGCCAGGCTGGGCCATTCCCTTGGGAAACCTGATTTCTCTGGGATGAATCCACCCTCCACAGATCAATTCCAGCAGGATTTCTGGGAGCTGCCACCCTCTGTGTGGCAGAGTCTCTTGGTCCTTCTCCAGAGGGCTGTGGATGGACCCCTCATTCCATGGTTCTCCTCATCCATGGGTGCTCCTCAGCACGGCTCCTGTGAGAGCACTGCAATTAATTTCCCTAATTTGCTGCTGGCTCTGCGTATTCTGGCCTTTAAATGTTCCTTTAAATGGTTTAGGGCTTTGGTGTCATGTTCCAAGCACTGAGCCTGGAATTATTTCCCTGCCTGAGCAGAATTTTTTGTCCAAAAATCAGGATTATCCCAACCCTCAGGATCGAGCCTTTTGTCCAAGGCCTCGCCATCACTTCAGAGCCTCAGAGATGGTTTAAATTGGATCTGAGGGAAAATTCCTTCTCTGAAAGGCTGGAAAAGGCTGTCCAGAGGTGTCACCATCCCTGGAAGTGTTCAAAAAACGTGTGGATGTGGCCCTGGGGGACATGGGTTGGTGGTGAGCAGGGTGGTAGTGCCAGTTCATGATTGGACTTGGTGTTCTTGGAGGGCTTTTCCAAGTTATTCTGTGATTCCATAAAATCCGCGGTGGATATTGAGTCCTCATGTTCAGTTGGGAGTGGTTTGAGCCTCAGGAAACATGGATTGGGCTGTTTCCTCTTCTTCCCAGTGGGCAGGGCACAGGAAAATGATGGGAAACTGCCCATGAAATCCAGCCAGGAACTCCCGACAGGCTGATCCATTTGCCCTCCACACCAGTGCCGTGCTGGACTCTCTTCCATCAGGATGGAAAGGCCATGGAAATTCTCCCAAATTTTCTTGGCTTCAGCTGCTTTTCCAATCATTCATCTGGGTCAGCAAATCTCCCCCCGGGCTCTTCTCTCACCTCTGGGTCCCTTCCAGCAGCAGCTCCTCAGTGTTCCCCAACATTTCTCCCAAAAATCCGGAGAAGGCTGAGGAATTTCAGCCTCTGTTTGCAGCCAGAAGCAGCATAATTAGCATAATTATCCTTCAGAAATGATCACCCCTCGCTGCCCTTCCTGGCTGGAATGATCCTGCTCAAATCTATTTTATGTCCTGTCTTAACTCCAGCCTCACATCAGGGCCGGGCTCAACCCGCAGCTCTCAGGCACAGTTTGATCAATCCTGGCCACTCAGCCCTTCCAATCCATGAATATTATGGAAGTAGGACACACAAATAATTTCATTTTTCCCTTCTGAGCTGGCACAGCGTGGATTCCTCAATATTCCTGAGCCAGGCTGGGGTTAGAATTCCTTGAATAATGTGGATTGTACCAGTTCCTCAGGGAGTTTCTCTCTGGGTAATCTCCAGTTTGGGGGATTTCTTGATGTTGTTTGGGGGGGATTTCTTGATATTCTTGTTGTTGATATTCCTGAGATATTCCTGAGCCCAGCTGGGGTTAGAATTCCTTGGATAATGTGGATTGTACCAATTCCTCAAGGAGATTCTCTCTGGGTAATCTCCAGTTTGGGGGATTTCTTGATATTTCTGGATCCTGATTATTCGGGATGAATCCATGAGGACCAGCCTGGCCACACCATCCCGGAATTTTTTCCTGTTGCTGGCAGAGGTTGCTCCAAGGAAATGGTTTCCTGAAGGCTCCCAGGGGTACAGAGGTGACAGCACCTCCTGAGACCCCCAGGGAAGAGCTCAGCCACCACTGGTAGGGGCTCCTTGGCCACCTCCACTGATTGCCTTGGAATCATGGAATTCTTTGGGAAGGGATGGCGAAGCCCCTCCAGCCTCCATGGCAGGGATGTTTTAACGGGATCAGGGCGCCTTGAAAGGGTCTCTCTGTCTGCAGCTTCTCACCTCTGCCAGTGGCTCTCTGGCAGTTAATTAATCTGTCTGATCCTTTAATTAAGCTGGAATTTCATCCATCAGGACTTCAGAAAGCTCGAGTAGAACTAAGGACACCCAGAACACACGAGGAATAAACATCCTCAGGAATTTGGGTTTTTTCCTTGGAAACAGCTGCTCGGTCCTGTCCCTGTCCTCCTCTGTGCTGGATCACGGATCCTTTGGAATTCTGGTGGAACTGCCACAGGAGAGCAGCTGGAAGAGTCCTGGCTGGTTTCGCTCTCTCTGCCTGGGGAGCAGTGTAACAAAATCAGAGGGCACGAGGGCAGTGCCCTCCTGGAGCTGGATCAGCAGCCGGGGAGGCCAAGGTGTCTCAGGTTTTATTTAGAGCCAGGGTTGGACAGAGATGAGCAGAACCTGCTCCCCACAGGCCATGCCCAGCTCACAGGGGGACAGGTGGCCTTAAATCACTGCTGCTCCAGTGTCACCAGAGCTTTTTGTCCTCTGAGTGTCACCAGAGCTTTCCTTCTTCAGGTGTCACCAAGGCTTTTTATTCTCCAGGTGTCACCAGAGCTTTTTGTCCTCTGAGTGTCACAAGAGATTTTTGTTCTCCAGGTGTCACCAGAGCTTTTTGTTCTTCAGGTGTCACCAAAAGTTTTTGTTCTCCAGGTGTCACCAGAGCTTTTTGTCCTCTGAGTGTCACCAGAGCTTTTTGTTCTTCAGGTGTCACCAAAAGTTTTTGTTCTCCAGGTGTCACCAGAGCTTTTTGTCTTCTTGAGTGTTACCAGAGCTTTTTATTCTTCAGTGTCACCGAAGATTTTTGTTCTCCAGGTGTCACCAAAACTTTTCATGTCATGAGTGTCACCAAAGTGTTTTTTTCCCCCAGTGTAACCAGAGCTTTTTGTCCTACAAGTGTCACCCTCCACTTTGGGAAACTGCAGAGAGTGTGAACTTATTTTAAAGCCACTTGGTGCAGGAGTAAGGGAATGTTTGTTGTTCCCAGTTAGGATCGGGAAAAGCCATGGATTTGTCCTTTTCCAGCCTGGATCTGCTCCCAGCTGTGCTGCAGGAATAAGGGAATGTTTGCTGTTCCCATCTAGGATTTAGGTAACTTTTTATTCTGCAAAGCAAGGACAGAGCCACCCTTGCCCTGGAGCAGCCTCTGAAGCTGCAGGAACCCTGGGATACCTCGGGAAGAGGCTGAGCCCTCCAGGGCTCTGCTGGTGCCACAGCAGCACCTGCTGGGAGACAGCAGCTGGCACAGCTGGTGACAAACACCCTCCCTCCCTGCTCACCCTGCTGGCAGCATCTCACCTGGCACATCCTGGGATCGTCCCTGCTCCTCTCCTCATGGATTTGAGCCTCCGGAGCCACCTTTGCCCACTCATCTTTGCACAAGTGCTGGAAAAAGGAAAACTCTGCCAGGAGAGGTTTAGTTGGACATCAGGGAGAATTCCTGCCTGGAAAGGGTTGTCCAGCCCTGGAGGGATTTAAAATCCCTGTGGATGTGGCACCTGGGGACACGGTGGCCTTGGAACAGTTGGACTCCATCATCTCAGAGAGCTTTTCCAACCTGAACAATTCCATGATTTCCCATTTCTAACCTTGCTCACCCAGTCTCACCATTCCTGTCTCCCATCATTTTTGGGAAGAAAACCATCAAATTCTTATTTTCTCCTCAATCCTTCAGAGCTGGATTGCTCATGGAGACAAATCCCACGTGCCCAGGCTGCCAACGCCTGTTTGTCACCGTTGCCCAAAAACCTGGGATTTATTTTTTCAGCCTGTTGCTAATTCCAGCTACATTTGCCAGAGGAACAGACAGCTCAGAGATAATTAAATACCTGTGAGGTGACAATAAGTAGCTGGGCTGAGAAGGAGGAACCCTGCCAAAAACCCTCCCTGAGCAAAGCTTTGGAGCTTTTAATGAGAGAGTGGAGAATCAGGGTGTAAATTTGGGGGGAGCTGGAGCCAAAAATGGGATGGGGGCAGAGAAATTCTTAGTGGGACCTCACTGTTACTCAAGTGTGACCCAGAGCTGCATCCAGGCTTTGGATTTATGGCATTGCCTCTGGAATTCTTCATCCCTGAGGAAATTTGGGGGTTTTTCACCCTCTAATTAGAGTGGAGAATCAGGATCTAAACCTAGGGGGAGCTGGAGCCATAAATTAGGTAGGGACAGAGAAATTCTTGGTGGTCCTTTACTGTTACTCGAATGTGACCCAGAGCTGCATCCA